>PVHP010004737.1:0-69569 GCA_004024765.1 Zapus hudsonius | reverse complement strand
ACACACACACACACACACACACACATACACACACACATACACACACACACACACACACACACACACACACACACACACACACACACACACTCACACACACACACACACATATATATTATATATCCATAAAGAACAAAATTATATCATATCCCAGAAAAATCAAAGGAACTAGAGATCATCATATTAGGCAGATTGAGAAAGAAGAATATTTCCTCCCATATGTAAATCATGAGTTAGGGGATTATGGATTGCACAAAAAGTAGCCTTTTGTGTTTTCTCCTTTGTGTGTTTTTATTGAGGGGGCAATGACTCTAGATATTCTCTTCCACCATGTCTCTTACAATCTTTCTGCCCCCTCTTCTACTCAGTTCCCTGAGTCAAGGTGGGTGAGTTTTAAGTTTGCTCTACTGTTGAGATCTGCCCACAGTAGGTTGCTGACAGAATGGAGAGTAATGGAGGTACCATCACAAGATTAGCTCATACAATGTATCTAATTATTGACAAGAAAAAAAATTAAAAAAGAAGACTTGGGAAGTGGAAGAATTAAAACAAGGGAAGGGACAAGGAGGGGCTGAGTATGAGCAAAGTACATGATACACATGCATGAGAACATAAGGAAATCCATAACACACTCACACACATACACAAACACACACACTCAAACACACACACACATACACTCACACATACACACACACACAGACAATGAGAATTTTGCAAAGTGTTGTAAGTAAAAAATAAAATTTTAATATATTCCAAGTGATGATAGTAATTGACTTTTAACAAATTTGTTAAAATTATTAAGATGATGTAACTTCAAGAGTTTTAATCAAAAACAGATTGAGACTAAGAAATGTGGAACTTTATAGAAAAAAATTGGATTTAAATGTCTTTCTGATATAGTCTTTCAGCTATAAAATTCTCAAAAACAACCTTTGAAACAACAATAAAAAAGAAAAACAACAAAATTCACCTACATAAAATGTGTTCTATTAACAAATTTAAAAAGTAGTAGAAAATTTTACCCTCCTTCTTTTTGAATGTTACATTGAATTTTCATTATTGTTTCTACCACAATGAATTTTGGATTTATTATCAATATGTGTAAGCAATTATCCAAAAATTATTTTTGAATGCTTACTTATGCATGCATTATTCTTTATATCAATGTTTCACAAAGAGCTTGAAAAGAGTTGCACTACCTTAATAATATCTATTGGAAAAGAGGTCCATTGTCAATTTGGCATCTAACCCAGATTGGCAAATTGAGAGTTAATTCTATTATATATAATTTTGAAGGAAACATTTCCATTTTGACTGTAAAAGATTGGCTATAATGTGAAAAATAAACTTAAAAATACTTTTAAATTAATTAAATCAACAGAACTCATAAATCCAGAAAGATTGCATATTGCTTTCCATATTTTATCATCATTTCCATATTTGAAGCTATGTGTTAAATATATACACAAAAATTTCAGCAACCACAAAAGAATATTGTTCTCATCTTTTTATTTTGGGCCTCAAAAATTTGTCCTCATATATTTAAGAAAAATTTTTGTTGAAGTTTGAGTTTCAATTCTCTCAATTTATTTTTCTTAAGCAAAAATATTTGTAAACCCTACCTCGCATACCACACCCAGCTACAAGTTCCTCTTTGTGATTTTATGGCCACTTATGTGATCTTCTTAAGACAAACCATACATACATTTGATGCAAAGGCTAATGGGAAATAGAGACGTGCATCTCAGAGAATGACGACAGTAACCATCACAGCCATCGTCCCGCAGGCCAGGAGATGAGAAGGAAATTTAGCAGTAGGCTTCAGCCACCACCCACACAACCACCAAGATAAATGTGGTCACACGCTCTCTTGGAAGCTCTGGAAGAAAAGAATAAAATCAGTCCATGTGAAAGAAAAAAAACAAAAAAAAATATTTGTAAACCCTGTGGAAATTTTACTACTCTAGTTCCTTAAAATGACATAACTGACATATGATCATAATTTATAATTGATAGTATGCATCCCAAATTACATATTTAAAAGTTTCACATTTATAAGTATAATTCCATTATGTAGTAGCCATAGTAGAGGCTTTTCTTAATTAGTTTAATAATCATTATATTAAGTAAATATTTGTACAGTTCCAGAAATAGTTATATGCATATAATTAAAGCTGGGTATACAGGCTCACACCTGTAATCTCAGCATTTGAGATGCTAAATCAAGGAAATTGCTACAAATTTGAGGCCAGATTGGGCTATTGTATTAGTTACTTTCTCATTGCTGTGAACAAATACCTTAGCAGAAAGCAAATACCTGATCAAACACAACTTGAGAAAGGAAAGAACTTATTTCAACTTACATTTCCAAGAGACATAGACCATCTGGAATTCAATGTTTTCAAAAGCATGAGCCAATAAGGCAAGGGTATTTGTTATTCAAACTACAATGGCTACCAAGTGAGTTACAGGCCAGCCTGGGATACAGAAAGGGATCTTGTTTCCAAAGATAAATGAATGGATAAGTCAATAAATAAATTATTTAAATTAAACATCTTTTGGCAACTCATATGCTTAAAGTATAAATAACAGTTTACCATTATTTATGTGAGAAATATCAGCTAACTATATAACTAAACACAATTAGTTAAGTGTGAAAGATTCTTAGACAGTCATGACATGCATTCAGTCCAAATTCAAAAACCTCATACTCTTTACTTGTCCTAGTACTATTCAAAAGTCCTCAGTGTCCTCTGGGACCCTAGACAGACCCTTAATTATAAGCCCTATCAGAGATAATGTAAATTACATATGGCAAAAAGTAAACATCCCATATATAAAAGGAGGAATGGAGGCATATCAAGGAAAGACTGGAAAAGATCAAAATCCAGCAGGGCAAATATCAAATCCTGCAACTCCATGTCTGTCACCAAGACTCATAATGAAATCTACTGGGATTCTAGGCAACTCTACCATCTTTCCTTGATGGCTCTCCCATATGGCTCCAACTAAAATCCACAGTTGATCTTCACAGCTCCATGTTTTCACCCCCATATCCTCCATGTAGGGCTTTCAGCCATGCCTTGCTTCCAGAACTATGTGTACTTCATGAACCTTGGCTGGCAGCTTAATGCTTCCAAAACCAGTGTCAGGCGGTCTGCTAAATTCAGTAATCCAAAGGGATGGGAAGTCAGGCTTTGAGGAGCAGGAAACTTCTTCAGCATTTTTCCTTCAGGCCCCCTCCTTTCAAAAGAATTGGCACTCTTCCTGTTGTCCCAATGCAGAGCAGATGGCCCATCCTCAAGGGTGGGAATCTCCTAAATAATTGTAGTTGAAGTGATAGCCACTGGACCTGAGACCCTTAATCCAATTCATATTTTTCTTTGTATCAAGCTTTATCATTTTGAATCCTCTGCTCTATATTTTCCTCTAACAAGCATACCAGTCCATCACTTTTGATTTTAACTTTGCTCAAGTTCTCAGAACATGGCTGAAATTTGTCTTCTAGCCCAATTCTTGGCAAAGTCTTTCCTCCCCCTAAAACCATGTAAGACGTCTTCACAGCCCACCCTTCTCTCTGCATTTAGTATTTTAAAATCTCACAAATTGTGCCATAAAGTTCTACTTACAACACTGCAAGGATTTTCTAGTTTGAAGTTCCAAATACCTTCCATATTCCTCCCAGAAACAGGGTTAAAGCATTAATGACCCCACTTCTTGGTACCAATGCTTTTTGTTACCTTCACAATTCTGGGACAATATACCTTAGCAGAGTAGCTTATGGGAGGAAAGGGCTTATCTGGGATTGCAATTTCAAGAAATACTTTCATCATTGCAAGAAAAAACTTGGCAAAGCAGGCTGATAGACATCACATCTTGTCATAGCCACAGAAAGGAAGTGGTCCAAGTGAGCTAGCTATCACTGGCAACGAGCTTGAATTATAAAGTCCCTAGTGACATACCCCCTCCAAGGCTCCACCTACCAAATGCTCCAACATCTGTAAATTAATTATGGAACTTAATCACAAATACATAAGGCTATGGAGCTATGGGAGACATTTCACATTCGAACCACCACACATACATAGTAGACTGCCAAATTCATTGATTTTTCAGTAATATATATATTTTTTTCTTATGCAATTAGTTCTATAGTTTTAAATTAAAAATAAATATGCTCAATCATAGTATATATTCATTTCTTTACAGCTATATGCACAGTAAGAGGAGTAAATTGTAGACATGATTGTAAGTCATGGCAAACTAGACTACACAAAAGCATATACTGCATGTCTGTCATTGATATGCTGTGGCCTTGTTTTTAAAAGTCCCATTTGCACAAAGAAAATTGCTACCTTGTATGATAAATATGCTATTTACAAAAATTTCACTCTGTATTCTAAATGTTCCTTGTTTAAGATGTCCTGTTGTGATAGTTAACTTGTACTTTCAGGAAAGTTCCACAGATCCCATGTCTGAACCCCTCCCCTCAAGTGAGAGGTGTCTCTCACTAGAGTTCAAACCTAAATTCTGATACTAATTGGTCAGTTATGGTCCAACCAGCTGTCTCTCAGACTTACCTGGCCAGGTCATATAAGTCACTGAAACAAAGTCCAGCCCTCCCTTTTCCCCATATGGCAGGCTAGCAGAAGGACTCCTGAATTTCCAGGGTTGGGTAAGGACCCCCAACCACAGACAGGCTGTGGTGAGGGGCTGGAATTCTTGCCCACATTAACCTCTCTTTCTCATAATGGAAGCCCTCTGGTATCTTTCCTTCTTCTGCCTATTTGGCTGAGCAGCACTGATTTTAACTAAACCCTCTCCCACATGCTTTCCCCACACTAGGGCTAGAGAACTCTGTAGCTTCCCATTTTCTTTTGAATAAAGTCTCTCACTATACTTTATTCTTTGATGGTCTATAATTTTAATTCTTTAATTTTATAGACAAGAATTCAGGTACTCCTTAAGTTCTGAGGTGCACTGGAAATAGCTGGGTACTCTTTAAGTTCGAATTCCCAGCTCCCTTGTTACACTGTGACAGAGATATTTGCACAAACATCTTCATTGCTGCTCTATCCATGAGAGCTAGAGATGGAGTCAGCTTAGATGCCCCATCAATTGATGAGTAATAAAGAAATGAGACACACACACAATGGAGTTTTAGTCATGTGCAAAGCAAAATGAAATTATGAAATTTACAGGAAAATTAATGGAAATGGAAAACTGATTGAAGACTCAGACCCAGATTGACAAATATTACATGTTCTCTCTCATATGTGGATCCTAGTTTCTGATTTTTAGATTTGTGGATTAAAGCTGAAGTGAGTATCTGCAGAGACCAGAGAAATAAAAAGGAGTAATATGGGGATAGTGGAACACATGTGATATTAAATTAGAACATAGAATAATGGAAGGAAGGTTTAAGCACAGGTATGAACAGGAGGAATGAGATGAGGGGGTATTAGGAGCATTAGCCCAAACTATAGATATATTTAAAAGCTATATGGAAACCTGCCACCTTGTCAGCTAATTAAAATATAATAAAACATAATTATAATGAAAGCATCCTACATGGGTGGACAAAGTTGATTCTAAAAGCCATAGGTTTTTAATCAAAAATTCCATTGCCAGGGTTGAGATACTTCTCTATGAGTTATTGGTCAGAGCGGCCACTAAGGCTCCTTAAACAATGCAGGATATTGCCATTGCTCCTTTCTCACCAGTACTAGATGTTGAACCCCTATTACTGAGGATCCCACATGCTTTGTTTGCTGGACACTTAGAAATCGAGTGGGAACTGAGCTAAAAGCTTCCTTCCCGCTGGTAATTTTTGATAGGCTGAAAGCTTCTTAGGGGGGGAAATAGCCATTGACAGTCTTACTCAGCTGTGAACTCTGCTCCACAAATGACCAACCAGGCAAACTTAGCTCACTGATACAAAAGTGATATGACTGTAATGGCGTAACCAACTCCTATCACATTGGATTTGAAGCTTGATGCACAGGAGGGAATTCATTTCGGTATGGTAAACCCTGTCAAGGGTCCTGGCTGGGGAGACCATAATCCTTAGGGTGGGATATGCTACTGTAGTTATAATAAATGCACAAGTTGTCAAACTGCTTTCTTAATATTTATGCTTTAACCAAAGATTAATGCTTCTCTCAGTCTTCATCACAAAATTCCTTTTGCAGTGGGCAGTACAGAGATATATAGCTGACAATAGTGCTGATAATAAGTGACTACTGTTTCCTCAACTATACTGGGCATCTATGTTACCTCCTCCAAGGCACAGAGAACGTTCTGAAAGAGTTTACAGAAAATATGTAAACACCGGGGATGGTAAAGAGTGCCGTGGAATGTTCTCCTCTAGACTTGATCATTCATCAACGCACAATTATCTGTGGTTTCCTTCACAAGACTGAGCCCATCATGGATGGAGGAGGGATTAGGAGACACCACTCCTCCCAGAGGGGCTATTGTTTGCTAAGGGGGCAGGGGGAGGGAGTCATGTTTTTCACTGGAATAACCACTGGTAAATTGTCAATACTCAAGTAAATTGCTTCCCACTCAAGCTCATATGAGCAAACACAATTTAATTAAGCAATTCAAAAAGAAAAATACTTGGAAATAGGAAGGGAATGAATTAGTGTAAATAAGGGACTTAGGGGGAGTGAAAGGAGAATAAGATAATGAGAGTGAATGGGCTAAATATGATCATAATACATTATATATAATTATTAAAAATAAAAAAGAATGTAGGCATAATTTTAAGAGTGGGGCTTTAATAAAATTTGTATTTTGGCTAATTGTTACATTGGGGGAAGCAGGGAGCATTATGCCTTGCATCTCACGTAGTGGGCAGAGGAGATCAAGGGCTTTGAAAGGGTGTAGGCAAGAGTGAAATCAGAGACATTGAAGGAATCAAGAGTTAATCCAAAAGCAGAGTTCAGTGAGTCCAAACCAAGGGATCTGAAGAAAGGAAGCAGAGAAATACAGATGGAAGCAAAAAGGGAGGCCTTGTGAGCATCATCAACAAGGTGAATGCCAAACCTCGTGAGCCATTGTCTACCACATCAAGCTCTGCCAGAATGGACTACCTCCTTTCAGATTTTCTTTTTTTAATATTTTATTTATTCATTTTTCAAGGGGAGAGAGAGAGAGAGAGAGAGAGAGAGAGAGAGAGAGAGAGAGAGAGAACACCTTGTGGGTCTGGCTTATGTGGGTACTGGGAAATTGAACCGGGGGCCTTAGGCACTGGAGGCAAGTGCCTTAACCACTGAGCCATCTCTCCAGCCCACCTTTCAGATTTTCATTCAGCAAAATAACATGAACAGTTTGAGTCAGGGAAGGAGGACAGATTATATCAGGATAATTTATTTCCAGTTTTGTTTGTATTTCTGTTGTTGCTATAACAAATCACAACAAAACAGTGGCTCAAAGTAACAAATTTATTAACTCCAACTTCTAAATGCCAAAATTCTGGTTGGCTCAACAAATGAATGTCTGAGATTCAACAAGTTTAAAGCATGTGTCAGCAGGATAGCCCTTATCAAGAAACCTTCCAAAGACTCTGCTTCTAGGTTCACTAGTGGTAGAATCTACTTTCTCCAGGGTTCTGTTTTCTTGCTGGTTGAAGCTGATGAATGTTCTCAGATTGAAACACTGCCCACATACTACAGCACAGGCTTCTCCCTCCATCCCCAACATCCCTTCTTGCTTCATTGTCACCTCCCCTGTCATCATCTGCAGATACATATGTCTTTCTTGGCTCTTTGAAAAAGTGTGTTGCGTGTGTATGTATGTGTGTATGAGAGAGAGAGAGAGAGAGAGAGAGAGAGAGAGAGAGAGAGAGAGAGAGAGTGTCAGTCTAGGCAACTCAGGGCTTCTTGTCACTCTGGACACATACACCCCTTTGTGCATCCAGATCTATGTGGGTACTAGGAGGAAATTGAATCCAGACTGACATGCTTTCCAAAAAGCTCCTTTAACTACTGAACCATCTCCACAGCCTTCTTTCTGGCTCTACTGCTTTCTTGTTTTGTTCTTAAGACATCATGTAATTTGGTGAATCCTTGGTGGCACTCCAGAAATTTTTCCCCCTGTTAAAAATATCTGATGAGCCAGTTGAATTCTACCTGAGAAGTCCCCAAGTCAGTAAAATAGAATGGGAATCTTGATGAGTCTGCTTTAGAAATCAGCCTACAACGGTTATACTAACAAAAATGTGTTCAGTGCTAGGCAAGCAAGCATCTGCTTTGTATTTTGTCTTTTACAGTTTCCTTTTGAAAAATTAAGAATTTAGGCCAAGTAAATGTCAGTTTTCTTTTATGTAGCTCCTAGTAACCAGTGAATACTTGTTTGAGGCAAATTACCATAATTGTTGAATATTTTACTCGTCTCATTCTTTTTACCTTTGTCTTATATAACTATATTAATAAAAGGTCACACATTTTCTATACTTTAATTGCATATTTAAGTACAAAGTTATATAACATACTTCGTGGATACTGACACCATTTAAATACTGACTTCATTGCTCATTTCCTTAACCCCAGATGTCCTTACTAACTGATGCATCAACGTTTATATCAGTCAATGCTAAGTTTTTTGTTGAATAAGATACTTTTACTCCTCTATTTTGATGTAGGGTGTGTCTATTGCTTAGCTACTTGAAAAGAGGCATTTACCAAAATCTCACTTCATTACTCTTCTCCACTTACATCCCCAATATGTTGTTGATAGGGCAGATTGTATTTTCCCAAGATAACGACACTGAGCTCTGCCATCCTTCATCAGACAGTGTGATGCTCTCTCATCTAGGCAAGAGATATTTGCTCTTCCTCTGATTCTCACAGGCTTGTGGAAAGAGCAGAATTGAAGCTACTTGACTTTCAAAGGTAGGCCGTAAAAGACAACACAGCTTTCTCATGGTTCCCTTGAGATGTTCGTTTTTGGAAAACAGCCACCATGCTCTGAGGAAACCCAGAACACAAGGAAAGCTATGTGTAGTTGTTCCAGCCAAGAGATCCAGCTGAGGTCCTAGCTGACAGCCAGGATCAACTGCCAGACGGATGAGGAAACATTGGAGATTAGTCCAGTCCCAGCCATTGTCTAATTCTAACCACAGAACAGACCCCAAATGAGAAGTCCTATCTGAACCAGCCAGTCCTCAGAACTATGAAACACAATAATGTGATTGTTGTTTTAGTCTCCTAGGTTTGGGTCATCAATAGGTATATGAAAATGTTCTATCTGTATTTCCTATATTGTTACTTTTTATTATGTTATTATATTCAATGTTTAATACAGGTCTTTAAAATTGTCAAATGTTTCATTTTGAATATTTCAATATAAACAATATTTATTGTATTATGAGCATATAAATGCAGTTTCGTAAAGCATTAAGGAGCAAGATGAAATTCTAGAGTAGGAAATTCATAACTGTCACTAAATCCCTGAAACTCATGGAATAATGTGCCAAACATCAAAGTCCTCTGTCCTTCTGACCAGACACTACTTTGCTGGTCTCTGAGGAAATCCATGTTATAGTGCTTATTTGCCTCATTTCTTGAGTAACTTCCTTCATATATAGGCAGGATATATTCTAAGATATATAGTCTTAAATATTTTTAATTTATATTCTTACTTTCTTAATAGTTGATTAGTACAGTGTAATAAATTTAAAGAGAAATTAAAGAATTGATATATTTTTCCAAAATCTACTATTATCATTGGTCTCAACATCTTTTTATTAGTGTAAATCAATTATATAAAATATTAGGTTTTATTATGACATTTGGATACAGGTACATAAGGTGCCTTGTTTCCCATGTTCTCTTTGGTTCCTTTCCCATTCTCTAATAGAGCCCGTTCTGCTGCCATGGAGGTTTTGTGGCCTATTGAGTTTCATTTTTCATTTCATTTCCACACAGGAGAGCAAACACTATGTGTCTTTCTGAGTCTGTTTAATTTTGCAGGATATGATGATAATAGTTCCATCCATTTTCTCCTTAATGGCTGAATAATCACTCATTTTGTATGTACAACATATTTGGTAATTCATTCATCTTTTTACAGGTATCTTGGCTGATGTGACTATAGTGAATAGTGCCAGGAAATATGGGTGTGCAAGAAACATGGGTATCCGGTTTCTTTCTTACATGCTGTCTTTGATTTCATGAACTATAAACACAGGCATGGGGTACCCACTTCAGATGATAGTTCTACTTTTAGTTTGTTGAGAAAAAAACATACCAGTTTACACTCTGATAAATTGTATATAAGACTTCCTCAACCCCAAGTTCAGGACCTTAATTTCTCACTAATAATTATTCAAATATAAATAATTCTTGGCAAAAGTATGATATCAAACACTATAATGGGCTGGAGTGATGGTTCAGCATTTTGAAAAGCCTGACACCCTGGGTTTGATTCCCTAACACACATATACAATACAGGTATAAAGCCAGATAAACAACACATGTATAAAGCCAGATACACAAAGTGGTATATGAATCCTGAGTTGGTTTACAATGGAAGGAGGCCCTCACATGACTATACTTTTATCTACTTCTGCCTTTCTCTCTCTCTCTCTCTCTCTCTCTCTCTCTCTCTCTCTCTCTCTCTCTCTCTCTCTCTCTCTCTCTCTCTCTCTCTCTCTCTCTCTCTCTCTCTCTCTCTCTGTGTGTGTGTGTGTGTTTAACCGAGGTGGGTAATCAACAGCTTGCTGATTAGCTAAGAGATCCCTTAGTAGCAAGAAACTGGAACTGAGATCCAAGGAAAATTCTAATGGAATCAAAGAACTTAGAATCCAAGGGAAAACCCCCCACTAAACATGGGCCTACAGAGAGCTACACCCTTCAGAATCTGGCAAAATTTAAAAAGTTTGTCTCATTTAACTTATACTGATATCACTATCCATTGGAGATTTTGTTTGTATTTTTCAGAAGGCCCTGGGAACTGTGGACAACCCAATTCTACCAACAGGACCTGAGATGGTGGCAGTCACCCAGGCAGGAGATGAACCACTCAGGGAACTTTGCAGAAGAGAGGGGTGGAATGATTTTAAGAGCCATGGTGGAGGAGAATATCCAGAGACACCGCCCCTTCAACAACAACAAAACAACCACACACACACACACACACACACACACACACACACACACACACACACACACACCACGACTTGCTAATACTTTTACAATTCATAACCCCCCATCCCAAGGGCCTTTCCAGCAATTCTACTGAGGAGGGCCCTAAGGTAGTTAGGGACAGAGAAGAGGGAAATGGAGGTACCTGTTAGGTCCAGATTCAGGCAACACCTTGGTTCCCTCCCCCAGTGGCCTCAGGAGAAGTTTCACTTGAGACCTTGCCTCCAAAACACGAGATAACACCCCCCCACCTGCTGTGTCTCTGTCTGGTGGGAGGCACTGCCCTTCCTGATGCTGAAAAATACTGGCCACCTGGTTCCCTCCCCCCAAGCTAAACATCCACCATAAAAAGCCAGATCTTGATCTGAGTTTTGGGCTTCTCCCATCTTGGGAGCTCAGGGTCCCCTTCTTCCTATTAAAAACCTTTTCTTTCAGAGCGGTCTCCATGGTGGTCATTTTCATTCTAACAGTAACCATCACAAGACTTTTTCATATAGCATTTCTAATTATTAACAACAAATAAATTATAGAAAATAAAGATTAAAAAACCATAAATTATACCTTAGAAAAGGGGACAAGGAGAGCAGTCTATTTCTGATTGTTATGTAAGGTACGCTGGGAACTGAAAACCACCAGCATTATTATGAGAAAAGAAAACTTGTTTTCTTTCAAGTTTGGGTCCATTTCATAGGATCTGTCTCATTTTCAGAAATAATATTTAACTATTATTTAGGTATTGATATATAATTGTTTAGTTTTAGTTACAATGTATTCTTAATTTTTTCATATACAATTTTCTTACATTGAATATATTGATTGCTTCTTAAAAGAATTCCCTCTTGGGCACACAGCAGCATCTAGAGACATGTTTTTATTGTCACAACTGTGAGGATTGTTACTGGCATCTGGTGAAAAGATGTGGGAAATGTTACCAAATACGTTATCTGATGGTAACATCTATCAGAAACCAGAAACCTACAAATGAGGATTTTCTGACCCACAATGTGGCTGGTGCCAAAGTTGAGAAGGCCTGGAATATTCCTAAAACAAATATGGAAAATTCTGTTAATATCATGTTTCTCTTTTAATTTCTCTAGAGTTAGCATATGTATTTTCTTCTATCATTTTTGTACATTGCTCCTCTCCCAAACAAATGTTGATCTTGGCCCTGAATTCATATTTATTCAAAGAACACAATGTTGACTCATGGATTTTTCTCCCTGTTTGTACTTGTCTTTGCTGGATACAGATTTATTTTAGAAAGGGGTTCGTGCAAAGAGATCAAAATCACTGTAGGGTGCTGGAGAATGGGGCAGACAGGCTAGAAATCTCATCAATTATCAAATTAATGTATCTCTGAGGATAAAATAGTTTACCATATTTCACTTTCAGACACAATTTGCTTTTCACTTTCTACTTTTTAACATTTGATACTTCCTTAGTATGTGATGAGAAGTTCTGGAGTAATTTCAAACTTGTCTCTACTTTTCTGAGACTCAAATTAATTCTACAATACCTCCCCATAAAGGGGTTAGGATTGAGTTTAGAAAGAAATACTGTCAACCCTCCCCATATCTGTAAAGAAGGGACTATGTCTTCTGAGACTCAGCTATTACAAAAATAGCTATTAATTAATTAATTAAAAATTTTCCTCTTGGCTCCTCTCCTTTTCTTTGTATTAATATCACTGATTCTTAGATTTTTTTTTCCCCTGGACCCATTAGGGTTGATTGCTCTCATTTCTGGAATCTTGGATGGCTTCCTGTGTTCTGTTTTCTCCATCATCCCCCCACATGCTTTTTAGCTTTCAGAGTTTGTTTAAACTTTATGGTCCACTGGAAGCTCTATTTTCTCTTTCCCATAACTACTGTGTCTTAATTCTTCATTTATAATGGGATCATAATCATTTTCATAAAACTCTTGGGATAAAGAGAAATAAACAAGTAAACAGGAGTCTCCCTGAATTGATTTATAGAATTTGGATTTAAAACATATTCTTGACACAAATTTTTTAGAATCAACCCTACTCTACCAGGTTGTATTCCTCAGCAGCAGTTGCCGAGACAATGGCTGCTGTGAAGGTGATTCATTGAGAAATCTGGCAGTGGAAGCAGAAGCAGGAGGTCAGTAGATGGAGCGTGAGAGAGGATGTCAAGTGTGAAAGACGCTGCCAGCACAGAAGTCTGAGTCCTAAGTTTTGGAATCTAGAAAAACACTGCTTCATAGGGTAAAACGGACCTTAACAGCTATAATTAGATTAAAAACCTAAGAGGATGAAGGGTGGTTATCCGGGATTAGCCCAATAATTTACATATGATGGCAAGGGTCCTTGTAAACCAAAAATGTAGGTGCAGGTATCAGAGTTTGAGAGTATAGAAGATGTTATAGTTCCGGCTTTGAAGATGGAGGAGGAGGCTATACGTCAAGGAATGCATACAGCCTCTAGAAGCTAGATATACATAGAACAGTAGACACTGAACTGTCCACACTGATTTTAGCCCCAAAATAATCTATTTTACATATTTTTGGGTTTTCTAAATTCTAGACTCTAACATTTAAAAACTACATTTATGTAGTTTTCAGTGATAAACTTTACATTAATTTGTGATGATAATATTGATCCTGGGAAAAATCAATGAGAAATTCTCTCATTGATTATATATTTTGTCCCAGGATACTGAGGATGATAGCCCACACCTCACCATGTTGACTGAGGCTGATGATGGCCCATACCTAACCATGTTGGCTGAGGCTGATAACCCAACTTCACCATGTTGGCTGAGGCTGATGCCCCACACCTCGCAATGTTGGCTCAGGCTGATGTCTCACACCTCACTATGTTGGCTGAGACTGATGCCCCACACCTCACCATGTTGGGCATTGGTGTTTGTTACATTCCCAAGTGGTGCTGCTGTCTATTAAGGCATAAAAGCAGATGGTGTAAAAGGGGATTGAAAGAATTCTGGAATGAACACTGTTTTTCATTATATGTTATATGTTTGGAAATCTAGAGAGGACAAGCATTACTCTCCTTTATGCAAATCTATATCTCCAAAAAATTCAACTGAAACTACCTGTTTTCTAGTTCTCTACCTTGACAAATATACATTCAATTTATGTTTTTTTTCCAACATAAAATTAGAGAAATAAAGACAAAAACAATGCATCAAGATGTGTATGCTCACTCATGCTTGTAATCCCAGCACTGGGGAGGCTGAGGCAGGAATTTCACATATCACCCAGGGCTAGCAAGATCACTTCTTCGGTACCAAGGAAGAGAGGTTGGGGCAGATGTCTCAGCAGTTACAGGTTCTTGCTTGCAAACCCAGCCAGCTCTTCGTTCAACTGAACAGCCATTCATGTAAGAATGATGGATGTGAATGGAGCAACAATAATTGCACTACCTGCTCACTGCTGAGCCCTTCTCAGATCCGGATGTGGATATATGCTCATGCTCAGAGCATCATGGTTACTGCCCTATTGAAAACAGCTAGAAAATGGAATCAGCCCATGTGTCCATTAATGTCTGAATGGATAATGAAGATGTGATGCATACAGGCAATATAGTTCTATTCAGCTGTAAGGGAAAATTAAATATAAAAGTCACAAGAAAATATATGGATCAGAAAATTTATATGAAGTGAGGTATGGGCTCAGAGAATCAAATCCCACATATTCTCTTCCATATGGGGATCCTAACTTGGAATAGTCTGATTTGTTTATAGCTTAAAGTAAGTTTCAGTAGTACTAGAGAGAGAAGAACTGGAGAGAAATTATAGGAGGGGATAGTAGACTGGCATATGGAAGGGCAGAATACAGTGTTTGGAAGTGTCCAGGATACATAGGGATCAGGGAAAGAGGGAAGGGAGAGGGGCATACAAAATTGAAGATAGTATGAATTAGTAAAATATACATCTATGTCTTTGGTAGCTAATGCAAAGTTATAATTTAGTCAGGTGTGGTAGTCTACACCTTTAATCTCAGCACTCAGAATTAAAGTAGGAGGATTGATGTGAATTCAAGACACTGGTCCTAAATTTCAATTTTAGAATTTTTATAGATCATTAGTGTTATACTCTATCCTCAGTCATCATGACCTCAATGGAAGTGGTTGTACCTGTACACTTTCTTTTAATCTTTACCATGACTCTTTTTTGTGGACTTACATTCTTGGGTATGTTCACCGGTTCCGTGTGCCCTGAGCTCAGGAGAAATATTCAGAGAAGATTTCCCTTTGCTGTTCTCACATGCTTTACTACTTCACCTACCAGTTTGGGTGCTTTATAGATGTACATAAGCACATGTTTACTGTGTTTCTGACTAGTCTATGAATATCACAGAGTGTTATTCTCTTCTCACAACCCAGATCCAAGACAAACCTCCTTTCTATCTTGCCCCTCTTGAACTGTGGAGGTCTCTGGTGGATCACTTTTCTTGCATAGGCATAAAGGTTTTTACCTGCTCTGAAGGCTTGGTCACTGCAACCAAAGCTCCAGGCCACAAGGGGAGATTCTCCTCATGTGAGCTTACTACCTCTTTACTATCCTGGACTTCATACTACCTTCTCTTTATTTATTCCCTGCTATTTTGACAATTCCCTCTGTTTGCAATCTTAGAGTATTATATATAAATAATAAAATATTATATATTACATATTTATAACCATAACCATATGGTTATGGGTGCAAGTGTATGAATGATTGGGAAAATATGTTTATTGAGCATCATAAGTGATGTAACTGGTCTTGTGACTCAAGTTCAACTCTGGGATTTTTTTTTTTGCTTGTTTTTTGAGGAAGGGTCTTGCTCTAGCCCAGGTTGACCTGGAATTCACTATGTAGTCTCTGTTGTCTCATGGTGGCCTTGAACTCACAGTGATCCTTCTACCTCTGCCTCCTGAGTGCTGGGATTAAAGGTGTGTGCCACCACTCCTGGCTCTTTACTCAGATTTTTTTGTAAGTACCCTCAAGAAAATAAATGTAAATCCATATTAAAATAAGTTTTACTATACCTCACTATGTAGTAGTAGCCAAGGACACAGAAAAAAAATACTGATTTTAACTAAATCATCAGGTTAGGTCCTATTTCAAGTATAGCTGTCTCCCCACTGTGAATGAAGCTACATTAAATTTTCAGTAAACCTGAAACTAAAAGGCAAAGGTGACAATACATGTTTTAAATTCTCTGAAATGTAATACCATATGATTTTCCCTTTTGAAATCCTTGTTTTTCAAATGCCTTAAATAGGTCTCATAGCAGATTTTTGTAATTTGTGTAGAACCTTTGCTGTTTTTTATAATTGTTGCCATAAGTGTAGTTTCATTTTATACCTAAATTAGTAATTTTTTAAAATTTTCTCTTAAATTTAAATCTTGTTCAAACTTACTAAACACTAATGCATGCATGTTGACTTAATAATGAACATGAATTATCAGTAAAAACTTCTCTTACAATTTTAAAAGGTTCCAATCATCTCCCACGCCTCACCCCCCCATAAAAGGTTAGAGGAAAAAAATCAATGATTAGATATTGAATTTGTATGATAGATTGAGCTCTGGAATAAATGGATATGAAGCTGTTGCTCATGTTTGAGAATGAGGATTTCTGCCCTTGGGAGAAACGCAGCATAAGCCAATTACTCATTGTAATGGATTGAGAAATACCTGCCATACTCTAGCCAGTGTCTAGGCTCAGATTTGGTGGTGATGACACAGGGATTATTAAATGGCAGTTCTTTAATTCAAAAAACAATTTTAGATTTTCAGTATGTTTTCTTTTGTTCAGTAGAGAATTTTTATGTCTGCTTTTTAAAAAATAGGGAACCATGGACAATCCAATGCCACCAACAATACCTGAGATGTTGCCTGATAACCAGGCAGGAGATAAACCACCCCTACCTTGTGATATAAAGCCTAACGGAAACCTTTGAGGAAGTGGCAAGATGAACAAGAGACCTACCTCCACAGCAAGTCAGGTAACCTCTGAAAGGATATTGAAGACAGACACTGAAGATATCCAACACAATCTAAAGCAGAAATCCAGAAACTCTTTGAGACCTCAACAGTAAAGCAGACCGAAACTCACCCATCATGACTCAAGGACCTGAGCAGAAGAGGGGGTGGAAAGATTGTAAGAGCCATGGTGGGGGAGAATAACCAGAGCCATCGACCCCCTTAGCAACAACATACAAAGAAAAAAAAGTGGCTACGTTTTGTACAATCCATATAACCCCCTTTCCCATGGACTGATCCAGCATGCCCACTGAGGAAGGACCCCAATGGGTTGGGGACAGGGAGGAGGCCAATGGGGGTATCATCATACGAATTTCTCATGCAATGTATCTAATTATTGACAATAAACATGGAAAACTTGAGTGTTTATAATTTCTGCCCTCATAGTTCCAAAATGGATTAACCACTTTAACAAAATAAAACACATGTAAACCAGGAAAAAATTAAATATTCAAACAGCATTGCTAGTACATTGACTAAAAATGATTGAAATTATATTTGTCATAATCCAAATAATTTTTGAGTTCTTAAAAGTGTCTTAACTAAAATAATTCTAAGAAATTAAAATAATGATTATCTGTAAATTATGTCACTGCACAGATGTGCAATATATAAATAATGGTAAAAATGGAAAAACAAAGGTATTATCTCCATTCTTATATCTTGTTTTTATATGAAGAGAAAGAATTTTTCTACCCAAATTATTTTTGCTACTTTTAAAATTTCTTCATTTTTTTCCTAGATGAAGGAAAACTGTAATTCATTGATTGGTGCTTTGTCCATGTAATAGAAAATTAATCATTAAAAACACAAAGTAAAGAGGCATTGGTATTGAAACAATTAATGAATTGTATAATGCAGAAATATTTTACCAATGAGACATAATCTTAGCTTACAATACACTTATATATCTTATATGTTGTAGATAAAGAATCAAGAAGCACAGCAGAAGCAAACATCAGAAGTTTAATATATTTTAAAATATAGAAATACATTCAAGCAGCACATTTGAAGAATATTGTAATAGGCATCTATTTCTTTTTCTCTCAATGGTACAGTATTAATTAAAATATATTACTTAATGCAACCTCCAATACACTCAATCCCATATTTTCTATATGATAGGCTGTATATTAAAACAACATTGCAATCTATCTGAATTATAAAAACCATAATGATTTTGAAGTGATTTATGAATTAATTCTGTTTGAAAGATACAAAAGTGGTTAATAATAAATGATGCTTTATGAATACTGTCAGTGAAGTGTGCTCAATCTAGCCACGGAATCTCCATAAGTAGACAATTATTAATCTAAAGGTCACATGACAAAAAGTATGTGTTAAAGAAAGACCTTAAAAAGCATTTCAAAAAAGAGATCAAATAAATTAATTTCAGAGGGAAGAACACACATACAAACACCAAACACATACACACACACACACACACACACACACACACACACACACACACACACACATGTCAGAACCTTCCTTATTGGAATTATTTGTGCTTGGAGGAAGGTTTTTACAAATCCCTTTACGAAATAAGGTTTCTATTGAGTTCAGATTCAAAGATGTGAAAAATGGATTGAAGCTGAAGCTATTTCTTCAAAATGGCAGTTTGGTTAAAGCCCTGATGGGATTGAGTAACTCCCTGCAGGTTCCTGGCAAGGCTCCCCTGCTGACATATCCTGTGCATCACATCCAGCAGCTAACCCAGTTGGAGAGAGGAGAGACCACACTGAACCCTGCCGGCAGGCATCCTCAGCTCCAGCCCATTTGATGCGATTTCTCTTGTCTGCAGGTGAGTCCAGCAGATACAAAGGTTTCTTTACTTTGTACTGAGTTTTTCACTCTGAAGAAAACCACAGCAGCAGTGTTGTAGAAAATAGGCAGATATGGTTTATCTGAGGTAAGAAGGTTATGCTACAACATTTTAGTGTTAACTTGGAAAGAGTTATGGATATAGGATCAAGCCTGTTTCCCCAGAATTCCTGACACTTTGGCTTCCTTGAGAAATCTGCAGACCATAAACAAGAAGGCATGCGCCTAGAGTTTCACCAATTATGCCAAAACAGTTTAAATAATTACATGGAATCTTTCATCTTCTATGTTCTGTCTACTGTTTATTCGATTCCAGTTCAACATTTCACTTTATCTATTTATCGCAGCATGAATCCTAACAGAAAGATTGTGTTTACCCAAGCATTTTGTATTTGGATTGCAATTTTTTAAAGTTTATTTATACATAAATATTCTATCATAGTTTTCATTGGTGCAATATAATCAAATGTATTCAACTCCACTCAACAATATTAAACTGTCAGAGATTCTCTATTTCATCTCAGAAATTATGTAAGAAAGTACTGGAAAAAATGTTGAAATAGAAATCACTTGGACTCAGCATAACTCACTGACAGTTAGAGCAGGTGATCTATTATATAACACTTAGAAGATGGATTTTGCTGATAAAACATTTAAAAAGAGAATGTATATCTTTTAATAAATAAAAATATATATTCATACATAGAGAGATGAAATGGCCCAGACCAATTTTAGGAATTTCCTCTTTCGCCTGCTTTTTTTATTGCAGGCCAAATGCCTAGTACAGATCATTTTGTTTTGACAATAATCATTTCACTTCAGTGGCAGCCGCATGAGCGTACGACCATATTTCTATACTTTTTCAAGATGACATTGGAGCTGTCATCAAAGTACAGCACAGAGATGGCATTCAGTTTGGTTGGAGCACAGCAAGGCTTTGGAACGTGGTCAGGAAACATCAAGTGGACCTGGGAAAGAAAAAAAATATGGCTTTTGAAAATAGAAAAAAATGTTTTATTTACACTTCCATAATACCATGCATGTATTATCACACTCAACTATATATAGTCTTCATCTGACCATGTTGTGTTCCATGAATGACTAAGGTGATATGGAAGTATTAACTGTAGGATGTTATCTTAAGCGTTCAACACAAGGAATCAAGCCTCCAGTTCAGACAAGTGTTAACTAATAAGGGAAGGAAACTTTTCCGTGAAATATTCAGTGGGGGTTTTCCTGAGAGGAAATATGGCATCTGGTGCTGAGCTGCTATTACCTGAAATGTCAAGGTTCACTTTCATCACAGAGAATAAAAGTCAATGGCCACATAAGCAGAATTATGGAATGATTGGACTCAACAAAAAAAAAGTTAAAATGAACAGTAATTCATAAATATTATGCCAACTTTTACTTGCCTGTATTTGGAAGGCTAATGTTTTAAATTATTATGAAATAATGAAATAAAATTCACTTATAGTTGAGTTTGAGTTTGACCCTTCTCCATGGATATTATTTCTAGATTAGCTGGAGGTCAATATCATTTTCCTATCCTATCCCAAGTCAATCCCTAGAAAACTATAAATTACAAATTAGACGGAACATGAAAGTAAAGTGCTTAAGTAAAGGGTTAGAACTCACTTTTTTTTCCGACAATTAGTTGCAAAAATAGAAGGAGCCAGAATGTGGCTCCCCTTTCTCATTTACCCACCCTGACCCTTCCCCCCAAGGAGTTTATGGAAAGTCCCATTGAGGGGTCTTACAGGATCTACAAAATGTAAATATAGCCTCTTAGAGTTTTGGCTGCACAACGTTCTGGCTGACATTCTATGGGAGGCCTGAATGTGAGTGGAAATAGAAGGACAAATGAGATGTTCTGACATGAATTTGAAATTTCTTAAAACCTCAGAAAACTAAAAACTATATTCAGAGGCAGCTTGTGCCACTCTTCTGCTTCTTACTGTGTAACCCTCACATGAGACACTCATTACCCACAGCTCTCAGTGGCCTTGGCAGCCTCAGGAAGCAGCTACTCTAAAGGAAATGGATTGATTTTGGATGATTCCTTAAATATAATCGCCACAGACTTGCTTTTCTTTAACAGCAAACATTCCTGTCTTGTTTCATGTCTTCATACAACCAATATAAGGAAGGACACAACATCAAGAAAAAACAAAACCAAACTTCCCATTTATACTTGAGATTTGCAGCAACTCTGTCAAACATCCTAAGGCAGCCACGAGGAGCTAACCCCCCCCCCAACACACACACACACACACACACACACACACACACACACACACACACACACACTAAAATTTTACACACACAAAGGAAGGGGGAGTATTTGACAAAAGATACTGGCTAATACATAAGCAATGTTTACTTGAAATACCTTGGATATATTAGATGTATGCCTAAGGAAGCACACTTCTGCTTTCTTAAACAGGAATTTTTAGAAAGGGGGAAAGAATTCACGAACCCTCTAAGGCATTAAGTGGCATTATTTTATAGGCTAATAGTAGCTGTTCTTCTCTGTCCTTACAGAGAGAATGATAACTGGCCCATCGAAGGATGAAACCAGCAGCATATTTCCAGTAGAAATCCGTTTACATCATGCCTGCAGAGTCTAGCTACTTCCTTGCCGCAGCAGCCTGACACCCAACATAAGATACATCCGACTGTCAAGAGGTTTTGTGTGTTCATTAGACACAGTACAAACCACAGACAATTGAGTCAACAGTTCTATATTTTTCACAAAATAATCCTATGCTACTAGATATTCAAAATCTTAGAAATATGGAAAGAAAAGATCATTTCATTGTAAAGATGGCAGAAAGAAGTAGAGAAGAAAAGGAACAATCAAGAAATAGAAAGCAACCAGGCTGGAGAGATGGCTCAGCGTTTAAGGCACTTGACTCCAGTGCTTAAGGCCCAGGTTCAATCCCCCAGTACCCACATATGCCAGACCCACAAGATGGTGGCCCTGGTGCGCTCTCTCTCTCTCTCTCTCTCTCTCTCTCTCTCTCTCTCTCTCTCTCTCTCTCTCTCTCTCTCTCTCTCTGTCTCTCTCTCTGTTTGAAAATAAATAAATAAAATATTTAAAAAAGAAATAGAAAGCAACCTACTACTTTTGTACTATATGAATACATTTTATAGTACCAAACTATATTACAGAATATCCCAAAACATATCAAAAGCTCTCTGATGAAATTCAGTAGAGCTGTTATTCAATGTTCAAATAATGATTAATAAGGAATTGATAGAATCAAAGCAGCTCTTGCAAACCTGTTGGGTTAGCCAGTGTACAGTGCTGAAATCAGTGCTGAATGAATATTTCATGTGATTGCTTCAGTTGGCATGGCTGAATCCTTCCCCATTTTGAAACCATGAATTAAAATTTAAACCAATCTGAATTTCCTGATTGAAGTCACAACTTTAGGTGAGCTATAAAGAAGTCACAAAGGAGTCTGAGAACTCATGTTAGCATTGCCAACTCAATTTTTCTTTACAGCTGCTTTCTATTGTGTGTGCACTATGAAACATCTACATACCAGTGTCTGCACTATGGCGTGGTTGGTGGCATTCATATGGGCATTGAGTGGAAAGGAACATTCTCCATCACAGTAAAATGCAGCATAGCCTTCCGGTGCTATAATCCAGTCCTGAAATGCACAGACACACACAGAGAAAGAAAAAGAAATGGAATATCACCTAAAGGTTAAGACACATAATTCTTAAAGACTATCCCAATATATATCATCTGAATACATTTCCTTTCTTGGCCCAACAAATACTCTAATAGGCCAGCCCTCCTTATACTCTTTAATTGTAAGTTTACAACAGAAGTATAAATATTTTCACAAGAAATTGTCCTTCCTAATTTCTCCCCAGGGATAGCTATGTAAAATATTCATAGTATGCATCCAAGAATATGTGTTCAAGAATAAAATCACATTCGTCCATTGCATTCTAAATATTCTTCAAACAGGAAATGAACAACTCTGGGAAGTTCAAGCCTGCCAGAAAGGACAAGGAGAATAAACTTAATTAAGATAATTCTCATTACTTTTAAATAACACTTTCCCAGTTTTAAAAGCCTGTCAACACCCTAAAGCTTCAATATTTGTTCCATGTGATGCTTTCTTTTCATTCTCAAATTAACTTTATGGTCTCTTTAGAAGAAACAAATTGGAGGAACTTCATAAAAGAAGCTTACATGAAAATTTTAGGAAGGTGAAAAGTGGCACATGGAATAGTTGCCCTGGTAACCCCACAGAGAAATAAATATAACACCTTAAAATTATCTACAGTGAAAGTTTGCCATAAAAATTGAAGATGTTTTCATTTTAATATTATTAATATATTCCTTTTAAAATCTCCATATGTTGGCTCATATGGTGAGAATCCATTGTGATAGGCTATCCAAAGAAATCCAAAAATGCCATGTTAAATTGTTCTCACATGAAGCTAGCTATTTCAGGTAAATGATACTTTGCATCTTATTCATGAAGCACATTGAAAAGACAATTACATGATTTTTAAGTGAAAGAAAATCATCTTTGTACAATGACCTCATGACAGAAGCCTTGCTTGACAGTTCCCTTTCCCAGGGTTTGTGACACCAAGAGAGCCAGTGAAGATGCTGTTTTAATGAGATGAAAAATGTGGCCTATTTGCTGGGCCCTGGTGGCCTGTGCCTGCTTCCTGCATTTGGGTGAGTGAGTCAATAGGAGCACATGCTCAAAGCCAGTCTGACTACATAGCAAGACCCTCACGCAAAGTAAAGTTTGAGATAATTAAATGATAACCACACTCTTTTTTCTTAAATTAATTCATATTTTTATTTAAATCCTACTCATGATGTTTCAATAGAGAAAATACAATAGAAAAATTAAAGTGATTAATTCATCATATACTGAATACTCTTTCAAAAATGGTTGACATATTAGGAAAATACCATCAAAGATTATACCTTACTAAGGTGTTGTGATAAAGCAGAAAGGAAACAATTAAATCCAACATTCTTACCTGCCATCCCAGATCCCGGAAACTCACATAGAGTTCATGTTTCTTGCAGGCTTGTTTCTGTTCGCTTGTATTATAATCTGAAGATTTTTTTTAAAAATCACATTTTAAAAAGTCACGTTTTAAACAAATGGATGCTTATTAGGTATATAGGTATCTAATTTCTAATGTGAGGTTACTTGTAAGACAAATGGCTTTGGCCTGTAACTCCTGGTCCTAGTCATTGGTTACTTCCCTCACTGAACGGTTGATCAAAGAGACCCATAAACAGACTTCTTTAATATCTCGTGAATACCTGCCCCAGGCAAAAGGTAAAATCCTATTGCTGAAGACACCACAGATTGTCATCATACAACACCAAGAGACCCTGCATCATCTGAAATGGTATCCAGCCCCCAGATGGTAGCATGTGTAATGTTGAAGCTTTACACGAGCTACCAGGGGAAATTGTCCAAAGATATTCCAAGAAAGCAGAGGTCATTAATATACAACATTGAATGATGTTATGAGAATGCTGAAGACTGGTAGAGACCAGTAATGCCAAGAAGTGTTCACCCATGCAATAGTGGTACTAAACCTGGGTGGATAATCAATAGCTTGTTATTTGGCTAAGAGATCTGCTCAGAGGCAGATAACCCTTAACTGGAACTGTATACATGGCAATCCCATATAAAACCGTGAACCTGGGCTTCACGGGAAAACCCCCCACAAACCAGAGATCTACAGAATGGTTAAACCCATTAGAATCTCAACAGATTTACAAAGTTTGTCATATTTAACCTGTACAGATCTCACTCTCCTTTGGAGATTGATTGTATGTTTCAGAAGCCTGCGAGAACTGTGGACAACTCATTCCCAACAACAAGATAGAAAATTTTACCTGTCACCCAGGCAGGAGATGAACCACCCATAACTTATGATACAGAGCTCAAACAAATCTTTGAGAAAGTGGTGAGAGAAACAAGAGACCTACCTCCACAACAAATCAGATAACTTGTGAAAGGATGATGGAGACAGGCACTGAGGATACCAAACCCAATCTAAAGCAGAAATCCAGAGATTCTTAAGACCTTAACAGTAAAGCAGACCTAAAACCCACCCACCATGACTCAGGGATCTGAGTGAAAGAGGGGGCAGAAAGATTATAAGAGTCATGGTGTAGTGGAGAGAGAGAAATAAAATCTGGCTACCTCTGGTACAATCCATAACCCCCTATGACATTGACTGGTACAGCAAGTCCATGTAGGAAGGCCACCAGCATGGTGGGGACAGGGAGGAGGGAAATGGGGGAAACACCATAAGACTTGCTCTGCAATGTATTTAATTATTTACAATAAATATGGAAAAATTCTAAAAGATAATATTTGAAGGTGTAAAAGGACTTAAATCTTAACAGAATATTACTCTTGTCACTTGGTCCAAGATTCTTTCTTTCTTCTTTCTTTCTTTTTCCCTTCCTTCCTTCCTCCCTTTTTCTCTCAGAGAGAGAATAAGAGACACTGAGAGAAAGAGATAGAGACAGAGAAAATAGGTGCACCACAGCCTCTTGCCACTGGAAAAGAAATCCAGACAGATAGACACATGTGCCACTTTGTGCACAGACTTTATGTAGGTATTGGGGAGTGAACACAGGCCATCAGGCTTTGTGAGCAAGCCCCCAAAATGTTTCTTCTTTGCAGAAGAATACAGATTTCACCATTTGTTTTAACTTCTATGCTACCTGTTTTTTAGGGCACAGATGAATGACTGCTATTCATTGAGTGCCAACTGTTAAATGTATGTTCATTCAGTCAGCTACGCTACAGTGGTATTTAATGTTAATATGTAGTAAATATTTATACACCATTTTTAACATTTTCCAGAAATGCTTCCAGAAGCAGATACTGAGATCTCTGCTGATTTCATTGAATAAATTTCAGGACCTTACAATATTTCAGGCAGAACTTCTGATCATCCATCACAAACGTGCACCTCTACACTCTCCATTTGTGACTTGGAGCAGTTACCATGTTCTCTTGCTCTACAGAGAAATTTCTCTGTTACTAGCCCCCAAAATTATTTTTTTAGCAATGACAATGAACAAGTGTATTTAAACATTAAACATAAAATGGATACTTATATATGAAAAGCTGTAAGCTACATGAATTATTATTGGAATTCCATGTTTATAAAAAAAGAAAACTTGTAAGTCCAAATATATCTTTCCATCAGTGAAGCTTTCATACAGGAAAAGTGATATATGCAATGAAACATCGAATAAAGGTAATGAGAATGAAATTTATAGTGGAATTGAGTTCCAGGAGTCTGATTTCATAGAGTTAGGCCTATATGCTTATTCTGTCAGAAAAAAAATTAATGGATGCTGAGTGAAGGGAACTCTGTACCTGAACCAGCACCATCTGCAGATAGGTTTGCTCTCAATGTTTGGCAGACTACACTGTGGGAGGAGGGGCAAGGGACTTAGACTAATAGCTTCAAAAAGATCAATCAGCAGTCCATAGGAGTTGAAAACAAAATTAAAGCAAAAGCATAATACTAATGTTGATGAACCCATCTATAAATGAAGTCATGCCAGAAATTGCTAACATGTTTTAGTGTTAGTTAATACCACAAAAAGTATGCTTACACAATAATAATGCAAATGTAAATAATGCCTCTGTTTTGTCTCTTGATGGTAGTAACACTAGGAAAATCATGCCAACTATTGCAGAATATATAAATTTAATCTTTTAAAAATTGGTTTATCTTGGGCAACCAGTGATTAAACCAACACTATAGCTAACTAACTAATAAATACTGTATGTGATAAACATTTATGGATAGTGAACAATAGAATTTTCTATGTAGCAGTAACTGATTCTTAAATTCATATAATTTAAAAGGGAGTAATAAGTATTGGCTGTCTAAATTCTGCTATGTTAATAAAAACAAATTTTAGGGGCTGAAGAGATTGCTAGTGGGTAGATGCTTACTGCAAAACCTGAGAACCCAGGTTCAATTCCTCAGTACCCACAGAAAGCCACATGCACAAAGTGGTGCGTGAAGTTCATTTGTAGGAGTAAGGAGACACGGCTCTCTTTCTTTCTCTTTCTCTCTTTTTCTATCTCTATCTCTTTCTCTCTCTTTCTCTTTAATAAATAAATAAATATTTTTTAATTTTTTTTCATATTGTCAATAATTAGATACTAGCTTCTTTGGGAGATGTGACAGATGAATGATAAAGGCTAGAGCATTCCTGCCATGATGAAGCCATATATATATATATCATGTACATATATATATAATTTCATATGTCCTTGAGGATAATTTGTGATAAGCCCAAAAAATGAAGATGCAAGGATAGTAGCATTATTACTCCAGTTTAATCACATTTATCCCCATTCAGTGAATTAACTTGGATGTATATGAACCCCAAAGGAATTGCTGTTCCTTTTGTTAGTCTAGTTGTAAATTCATGACACAAAACAGATACCATAAAATAATAGCTCTCTGTGTAAGTGTTCTTAATTTTGTTTAGCAATGCATCTGTGTAAATGACCCTCAGGATAGCTACTCCTTAAAGGACATTGACATAAGCATTTATCTGGAAGCTGAGCTTCCATCTATCTGACAGACATTAAAGTTTCTCAGAGGCCTTCTTTTCACAATTTATCCCTCTGATCCCACACAGTTTTGATGCTCACTAACTGGGTTAAGTGGATCAAAAATCACCTAGTGGTCCATTGTCATGGTTTGATACAGGTGTCCCCCACAAACAATTGAATGTGTTCTGATAGATCGATCCTCAGCTGATGGCAGTTTGGGTTTTACAACCTCGATGAAGCTGTGTTGTTGGGGGTGGGCTTATGGGGGTTAAAAGCCAGCTCCCCCTTGCCAGTATTTGGCACACCTTCCTGCCGCTGTTTGCAGGGCTGTGGCAGAGGTGATGTCCAGCCCTCTGCTCATGCCATCGTTTTCCCTGCCAGAATGGAGTCTCCCCTTGAGTACATAAGCCAAATAAACCCATTCCTCCACAAGCCGCCTTTGCTTGGGTTCTATCTGAGCAGCAACTAGAAAGCTGACTGCAACATCCATGAAGAATTGTTACTCCATCTCATGATTTTCTTTCTTTCACTCTGGGTCTTACATTTAATATATTTATTAAATCTTGACCCATTTCAGTATTTTAGTTTAACTAAACCACTGGAAACCCCTTTGCGCTATTGGTTACCTCATAGTCCCTCAATGTCTTCACCTGGCAACTTTGAATCCTAGGAAAACAATTCACACATACTTTCTTCTGTTATATCTCCAAGTATTACTCTTAATGAATAATACATGTAATTTCCTTCTTGATCTCCCATGCCTATCACCTGAGAATGCTTGCATATCTCAACCACTTAGCACAGCTGTATGGTCCTATGAGAACAATGGTTGAACTCAACCCTTCAATTTTGAAATTTTTTTTTCTTTTAAATTTTATTTATTTATTTATTTACTTGCTTTACATGGGTACTGAGAAATAAAACCCAGCCTTTGATGAACCATCTCCCTAGGCCTGAAAATGTTTATTTTTCCTTAGGGAAATCTATCATATCTTATCCAACATTATATAACTAGCAAGTGGTACAGTCAGTATTAAATGATGGATAATGCAATGTACAAAAATATACAGCTGGCAAATGCTTTTAATCCCTTTCCTCATTAAATTAAATTTCAAATAAACATCCACTCTGCAAGGACAATGGCAAAGAGTCACTATCTTCCATAAGATTTCTGGTCAACCTTCTTGCCTCACACATGAAGAGGAAATAGATAAGGGTGGGGAGAGTTTCTGCAGAAAATCTGTGTATGTTTATGTGACAAAGGAATTTAGTTTCTCCTCTAGCAAACAGTGCACTAACTTATTTAGCAAGCATTTGGGGTGCTTTGATCTTGTGCTAGACAATGTTCTAGGTTCTCCTGTAGGATTATGGGTCAGGGGAGAGGGAATATTGAGAAGTTGTAATCAGAATCACAATTTCTTCTGTTCATTAATTTATTTAGATGGGGTCTCCCCAGGTAACCCAGATTGGAGGAATGTAATATTATGTCCATTATAGGAGTTTTTAAAACAGGAATATATGCAGAAAAGATAGCAAAGGGGCCTCACTTGGATTTTAATTGTCTTACATCTTTGCCCATATGCAGTATAGGAGACTTTGAAATAGAAAGATATATGGCAAAGACAGAAAAAAAAAAGGGACCTCGCTTGGATTTAAATTTTATTACTCGGTGTTCTTCAAGACTTCCTGTATTGGATGAGATACTTTTCATTAAAAAATTAAATCTGGCACACATGTAAGACAACTCTTTCCTGACCCCTCCCTCCACCACATTAGCCAGGGAACCTTTGTTCATTTTTTTAATTGTAAAAGCTGGGTGCATTGATTATATGGCATTTATTATGCATATTTGAATAATTTTTAAATTTTCACTGGCATGTCATGCCTTCCAAGTATCAAATTTTATGTGTATATTAGCATTCCTTTTTTTCAAGCTCTGTCTGTTAACCCAAATCCTATGAGGTTTTTCCAGTCTGCTAGATTACTACCTATCCAAAGCTTAAGTCTCAGACACAAACCAGCTACTTGCTTCTTATTATCAAAATATAAACATGCTTCAAAACCTTCTACCACATATTTCACAGAAATGGTTATCAATAACAAACTTTTAAAAAGAAAATATTGGTCTACATTAGAATAATTTCATACTTTAAATGATGTTAGGAAACTAGTGAAAGGTTTTGTGCTTCTGCTCATGTTTTATTCATCTATGGTTACAGAAGTACTTTTGTTACTTGTGGTCAAGAAAAGAAGGTAAATACTGTTACCCAGTAGGGAAAGGTCTTTCATGATGTCAGGGCCTGGAACACCTCTGCAGAGCAATTATGACTTCTAATAATAAATATGTAACTTAGACCTTTTCCTTTGTAATTTCCTTAAAAGATATTTACTATCCTAACCAATGTTTAGCAAATCCTTTTCTTTACACAATCTGCCACATGAAATTAAAAACTTTCCAACCAACTTTGATGACATTATATATGAAAAGAAACAAATACAACTTTGGCAGGTTAGTATTTACAAAGAGGAAAAGGTCACTGAATGCTACTTTTATGCATATTCATATTAAGAAATGATGACTTTTACCAAAATATTTTAAGTAACTTTACCAAAATATATTTGTAATGTATTTTATTATCCATTAAAAAAAAAGTTACATGTCTTCAGTGGAAAAATACGTTAAAGCTTCACTATCATGATTTTTTTGATGCTTATACTTTTAAGAAGGTGGGGTGGATTCTTTTCTATTGAGAATCAAAGTATTAGAGGATTTTATATGTTCAAATAATCTGAGGAAAAAATGGATATCTCAGGAAAAACATGTCAAAGGCTATTTGAAATTAGAATTCTAAATTGCTGAAATACCAGTGAGACTCACATCTGCCCTATACATCAGCTCCTGCAGGTGCCTACCAAATACTGTGCCCATGGTGACTGACCACCAACATGGAACAACCCATACCATACAAATACACAGTATGGGAATGTTCTCAGATGAGTCCTCCTTCAATCTATTTCATAGAGATAAATATAATTTATTGGAATAAGATGAGTATCAATTTTACCTAGGGGTAGCTTACTAAAATGTGTCTGTAACCTGGACTAAGGTTTCTCTTAGTCCAGAAACTATAACTAAGTCACCTCAGGTAGTTGTATCCTGATGGTTATATGACAGTTGCAATTTTTAATCTCCCACCAATAGGAGATTAAATTCAAAGCATATTGGTAGCAACTGTGCATTTGCACTACTCTGCTGATTTTTTTTAAATGTAGACATGTATCAAAGACAGACCAGATAACAGTGCTCCAAATAATTAACAGAATCATAAAACACTACCTTAATTCTGAAACACTCTATTGTATTAGAATTTTTCAGAAAAATTTGAACTGTTTAATTTACATTTAAATACTAAGGAAAGAATTTTATGCTGAATTCACCTAGTTGACCATCCATATTGGAGAAGCCCTGGGGAAGTTAGCCAGCAAGTTGTGTCAGTTTGTTTGGTCTAGACTTTATTGAACTAGTCATTTCATAATATTATTACTGTCTGCTTGATTTCAATTTCAACTGATTCTTACAACATGTGAAGGCAAGTCGTACTTATTTTAAAATGAATTACTGAGTGATTCACTGATGAAACATTCTGAGGTTGCTTGATACATCACTGGGAGATTTAATATACCAAATGGAGAGGGTAGATTTATTGTGGTGACTTGATTTGCAACATATTACCCCATAATTCTCTGCACAACTGCCGCTCTCATTTTCTCTTACCTCCAGCACTGGACATCCTGGAGGCGTCCTGATGAGAACTGGATTTATTGCGGTTTTGATTTTTCCGTTTGTTGGCTGCTCTCACCGATCGAAGAAGTACCTCACTTGCCTTGAAGAAGGCCACCATGAACGGTTGTTTTGACTGAGGCCCATGTCTTCCCACGAGACCAGCAGATTTGACGTTGATACTGCGTCCTGGGACATAATATACAAGCACTTGGTTTATGAAAGAAATGACGTTTACCTGATCTGCATGAATTCAGAAGATGCTCTGAAATGAGAAAGAACTTTTAAACATTATCAGACTGTTTTTGAATAGACTAAGATTCTTATAAACATTAAAGGTTATGGTTACAGGCAACTATCCATGCTTAGTTTCAACTTGCTTCATTCTTATACCTCAGCTTTTGACTAAGTCGCACTGCTTTGTAGCAAGTAACACTCTGCCTACTTTCATTCACTGATACTTTCTAGGCTATAGGACCAAGAATACAACAATGAAAATTTTTGTCTTCCTTTTGGTATGGAAATGTACACATTAAATGACAGTTCCAAAGTCTTAATTCTAGGTTCTTCTGTATAAATTACACAATACTGTTCCTCTAAGAAACTAAAACTAAGTGCCTCCAGGGGGGGTTCTGTTTTCTCTAGCCCAAGTCAGCATTTCAAGTGTTAAGTAGTATGGGTAGTGTGTTTCACCTCTGGCTGCCCCAGAAAACTTCAGAAAGCCCTATTTAAATCGTGAAGACCCTATGATGCTGGCTTTGAACTCCAGTTCAGTCTCATGGAAATTTCTGAATACTTCTCCCTCTGAGTTTTGAAAAAAGCTGAATGATTTATGGAGATTTGGGCTGAGTCACATTAATCATGGAGACTCCCGGAAAAGAGAGAGCATCACAGGTGACCTTCCTTATCAACTAGTCTATATTGAGACCCTCATTAATCTGTTCATGTAGCTGACAGACAAAAAGGGTGTAAATGGGGCCTATATAGGAGTGAGTTAGAAGTTGAGGGATTCTGGATACTAGAAGTTGGTGCTGAGTAAAGTATCCCTCACTTAAAGGTAGCAATAATATACCCAATATAAACATACCAAATACCTTCGGCATGCTTGCTGTGTGTGTATGTGTATGTGTGTGTGTTTTGCTATGTTATTGGAAATTATATGTTTGATGCCTAGTGTACAATATACACTAGGTAATTGCATATTATATATTATATACACAAAGAAAACTATTGATCTGGTTCCATGGAAATCACCCAAAGAGAATGAACTATTTAGCCTTAAGTTGTAAATTTCGTGGAGAAAACTCAAGACTTATGAAAAGTTATTACTCTAGATACAGAAGTTGCCAATCCTGTAAGAGTAATATATAATGTGGTTTGAAATATGTGCATGATTGACTCTGCCTGGCCTCCTGAGAAATGCACATGTTTTCTTAAAATATTTATTCAGGAGCAACCTCAGGCTGTTATATGACCTGAGCTGCCTTAGAAGGAAGAAAAGGAAAGCAAGTCCCTTAAATGGCATCAACGGCATTTTAGCAAATAAACCTTTGTTCTTCACAGAATTTATTTTGGCAGCGTAAACACTTTTTGTGTGTTTTATTATGCAAAAGAAAGACCTTCTATCATTAGAAAATGAGATGGCGTAGTGTGATACTGTGCAGCTGTCATGTGAGACACAGAGGTCCTTTAAATGTGGTGATGTGGGTTTGCAAAATAGTTTACACCAATCCAGCCACACAGGTGTCCTCAACAATTGTTCCTCCACATAATGGGGAAACATGTCTAGTTCATTCAAGAATTAAAGTGTGTATCTGCCTCACAAATGCCCCTACACTCAGCTCTACCGGCAAAAAGGACTTACAAATAAGAAAAACAGTAAACTTTAAGCATATAGGTTTCTCTTCTGCATTGCAAGCTTACAGTGGCTACATGCCAGAGTGTATATATTTCTAAGGAAAACTCTCTCATTGGCATAAATGAAAGAGGCAATTTGATTTGTGGTTAGAGCAGTTTCCATCCTACTTCCACTGTAACAAATGTATTAATTCAGCTCAGACTTCCTCCTTCTGGCAGCCCTTTTGCTGTAAAAAGAAAAATTAGAAGTTCCAGCCAAATACCATACCTTGAACTGACCCACTTCAATACATAAACACTTTTACAACATGTTTATTCAGGTGTAGCACTTGAAATTGGTTTAAGATGTTTCCAGCCACAGAGAGCTCAGTAAAAGAAAAGAAAACGAGAGCTGAGAAACTTAACTGTTATGGAATAGAATAACTGGCAATGTGTTCTAACTTTTTTTCCTATTTTCAAATACAACATAAAATATTTGTTGAAACTTTACTTTGATATATTAATGAAGTGTTAATTTAACAGGAACTAAATGTTTACTTGTATACAGAGATGACTGAAGGAATAATTTTAATATATGATCTTTTTTATGCTGAAATAGGTTGCTGTAAGATGTGCAGAAATGGAAAATGGTAAAATCGGTTTTCCATTCATTACAACATACACTGACTCTTTTATAAGCACTTAACCCAAAGTTCCAGGATTCTTTCGGTTTGCAAGAGTTCCTTTTATTTTTATTTCAATGACTCTCAGTCTTTTAGTTGTTGTCTGTAGAAAAATAATACTGCCCTAAACATTAATGGTCTAAAAGTTTTCAAGATGTATATGTAACTAATAAGAGGATTCTCAAGTTTTACAAAAGTAGATATTGTGTGTGAAGCAAATGAACTCCATTTAAAATCTTTCAATAGTGTTTCCTCTTGACCAGCAACCAAACGACTCTTAAGATTTCCTAAGTTAGTGCTTGGGCACTTAGCTTTCTTCTCGAGCATTGTCTATTTGATCTTCTCCTGTAGACACGATGTCTAGTAATTAAATCGACTAAAACTTTGAATAGCTCAACAGCTGGTTTTGTTTGAAGCACTGACAAGAACTCAGACTGTATTTTGTGTATTCAAATAGTAACTCCTTTATAAAATTTATTGAAACATTTTGAGTTTTAATATTAAATATATGTTTCTTAGGTAACACAAGCTGAAAGAAGCCTAATGCATTTTGATTTAGGAAAACGAAATGGGTTTGTTTGAAGCCAACTCTTTCCAAAACCAGCCCTTGTTTTTGAGTGATTTCTATGATTTCTAAATGCACAGATGGATAGCTAGAATATTGAATATGAAATGGAAATTACAATGAGGTGGTATAATTCAATAAGCATTAGAGTAACAAAAAAAAAAAAAACAAATCCAGTGTTGTGGCACAAGCCTTTAATCCCAACACTTGGCAGGCAGAGGTAGGAGGATCACTGTGAGTTGGAGGCCATCCTGGAACTATCGAGTGAGTTCAAAGTCAGCCTGGGCTGGAGGGAGACACTACCTTGAAAAGACCCCCCCCCAAAAAAAAAAAGAAAGAAAGAAAGGTAGTAAGCCTATTTACTTGATTCTAAGCATAGTTATCTTAAGACACGTCTTGACAGCTGCAGTCTTGATGCTTAATATAAAAGACATAAATGAATGAAGATTAAGCTACTTCATGGGCAAAACCCCCCTGTCATCCCCCTAGGGAAAGGAGAGACCCACAGCATAGAGCCTTGTCCCTCAGTGTATAAACAAAGTGTATTAAGAAATAATGAGTTTTGTAACTTGGCGTTATTTCTAGCACAATTCCAGTAGTTAAATCCAAGTTTGTAAAACATTGCAACTAGTGCTACTTTGGAACTTTCTTAATAGAGTAACACAAGTAGTGGAAAAAAATATTTTCCCTCTGTGAGAAAATGACATCTGGGCAGTTCCACAATGGGCCACGATGCTAGCAATAGACTGAGTTCTGAAATTAACTCCTGTATCAACATCAGATCAGTACTGACTTCAAAGACAGAAGCAGCTCAGTGGACACTTCACAGAGCAGCAATTGGAAGGCTTTGCAGTTCTAGTGTGGACCAGCAACTGCACCCATGCAAGAGGTGATGCTAAACAAGAGATAGAACTTCTCCCTTTTGAATCATCTATGGTACACCAGAAGAGGCATCATGGGCAGAATAGTTTGGATAATAACAAAAGGTGCAAAGCTTGCTCGCTGAGCCTTGCTCAAGTTTAAATAGTCTTCTGCTCTCCCTCACTGAGGGAAGGGAAGAGTGAAGAAGGGTGGATTGGTGCTTTGAAGAATGTGTGATCTCTCCAGTGATCTTGCTGATGGCAGCTGGAACTAAAGCAATGTTGTTTGTGCTGAATTATTCCAAGCTTCTTCACAATAGTATGGTTGAGGTAATGACAAAAGAATCGGGTTTGTTTGGATGGCTCTTAGTTGTTGTTTGCTGATAGAAAAAAAGGAGAAAGTCCATTAAATCTTTGGATGTGAAAAGCCAACTTCCTTTAAAATTGTGTATGTGTCAGGGAAAGAGAGAGAAAAAATTTGAACTGTAAATATGCAGATGTATTATTTCAGTTTTATTTGTTACAATGTGAATAAAGAAAGACAGGTTTAGAATGTGTTCTAAAGAAAGGGTTATTTTCTTCAGACAGGAATTAAGACAGGAGTGCAATGAGCACTTTGATCTACTAATCTGTTATAATTGAGAATGGAGTTTTAACACTTAACAGTTACAGGCAGGAATGGAGGCTCACACCTGTAAGTTCCACAGACACAGGAAATTTCCATGAGTTTGAGGCCACCTTGGACTACACAGCAAATACCAGGCCAACCAGACCTGCATAGCAAGATCCCATCCCATGAAAAACATAGGGTTACAAATCCTGGTTTTGTCAAAGACTAGAAAAACTTGTTTTCCTTTTCGACTCAGGCAATGAGGGATAGAAAAGCTTCTTGAGAAAAGAGATTCCAAAAGGGTTGGCTTTATTTCTACACACTCAGCAGAGGAGTCTAAGGCCCTATGGTTGGAGATGTGATAGGGATTAGAGAAGGAAATGGGGCATTTGCCCAGAAACACTGGCATGATGAAGAGAGGCATGGCAGTAAACTCCAACACTTGTGAAGTACAGCCCCCCAGTCCTTAGGAAGGAGGGCCCCAGGACTAGAAGGCTAAGATCCATTCAGGAGCAGAGCCAGAGGGCTGTGCCCAGCTGGGGAAGCTGCCCAAAATACTCACATATTTTATTGCATGGAGGGCAGGGCAGAGGTGATGGAAAAGTATCAAACTCCTTCCTTGGGCAGAGGCCCGAAGTGAGCGGGCTTACTGTCTCCAGCATGACAAGCTCAATAAATGCTTTTTCCTTGGGCCCAATTTTTCAGCTGGTTGGAAATATGAATCCCATGCTAAGAATGGCAGTTTACCTGCACAAAAGCTCTTATTTTTTAATAGCTCTTGCCTTTGTATAGCCCCTTCCCCTGGAGCCTTATGAGCTTTGCGACATCATCTGTCACAGGCCACAGAGAGACTGGTTGGCAGTCTGTCTTATAGACCTCATTTACTTTAAGAAAGCAGAAACATTCTTTTCACAAAACCATAAGAGTAAATTATTTTCAGTCTGTTTTCCAGATCATATGTGACTATTTAAAATAAAAATAAAATAAAATAACTATGCACAGAGAGAATTCTCTCCTTTTATAAGAATAGAAAATTTGAATAAAGTCTACTAAATGTCCTTAAAAATCTATGTACTATGATATCCATAAAGAAACATGTTTTTATCTCAAATTCTTTCTTTATGTTTATAGCCATGAAATTAATTTAATGCTTGACATTGTTTATGGTAGTAAAAGTGATTTTTGAAATGCACTTAATACACTTTGGAAATTTATGAGTATCTAAAGAAAACATTCTCTCTACTTTCTTTAAAAATTTTTATTATTATTCAAAAATTTAAATAATGCAGATAATCAGAGTTCAGTAAACATTTGACCATATATTTACATTTCATAAATTTGTAAAAATGACCACCAACATTGAAGAGAAGAATGAAGACTAAAGGATCATTCTATTCTTTATATATGAAGCTGAAAACTGATACAAATGCCTAATGCATTATGTCCTAATAAAAATCTACTTTGACGCCCCAAATGTGGAGTTAAAGTATTTGGAGACATGTGTGGTGGGGCATAGCTATAATCTTAATTTTTGGAAGGACGGGACATGCAGACTTTTATGATTTTTGAGACCAACATGGGCTTCATGATGAATTCTAGGCCAGCTACATAGTAGGATAAATAAACAGCAAAAAGGCACTTGAGGCTTATTCCTTGTTTTCCTTCATATACCTAGAATGGTTGGATAACAAGGCATACTCTGAGTCAAAAAAAAAAAGTGCAACCTGTTTTCACCAGTTCCTCCTGCCTATAGCCATGCGGACCTGCTCTCTCTTTTTCACCACCTCTGGAGCAATGACATCTATCTGAGTCACATAAAAGCAATCATTTACATTTTGCTCAAGCTACACCGCAGCAATATCTGATACCATAGCATTAAGAGAGTTTCTATATTTCTTTTTAAAAATATTTTTTATTTATATGATAGAAGGAAAGAGAAAGGCTGATAGAGAAAGTGAATATAGGCATGCCAGGGTTTCCTGCCACTGAAAACAAACACATGTGCCACTTTGTGCACCTGGCTTAAAGTGGGTACTAGGGAATTGAACCCAAGCTGTCAGGCTTTGCAAGCAAGTGCCTTTAACCCCTGATTCATCTCTCCAGTCCAAGAGTATCTATATGTCTATCAATTATGTTACCCTCAAGAAAAATCATGAAAAGAATTTCCCCTCCCATATACTGGTGTCTGAGAGTAATGTGAAGCATGTCTTTCAGAAGGATCAGGAAACATGGGAATTGAGACGGTTAGCCAGTTCAATAAATTAAAACAGAAGCAACAGCATCAGGATTGAAGCCAATATTTCTCCTGTTGTTTTACAAACATCATCTTACTCCTCACATGTCTTTAAAAATGATGGAAGTGAGATTCAAAGAAGGGCCAGATTTGAACAGCTCTATTGACCCTAAAGTAATATACTTCCTGCAGAAGGTGACAGGAAATGATTTTGATGCTCCACTTACAATGAATACTAGTGGAATGGTCACTAATACTCTCTCACTTAGCCTCTTCCTTGTTCTGCACCAGGCAGGCCACGAGACCAGAGACTACCTTCACCTGACCAAAACTGCTCCTTTCTTCTCACTGTGCTGCTTAGCAAGCATGCAAAACCCAGCACCAGACACAATGTTACAATCCATCTTTGAAAAATACTTAGCAGCAAGAAGTTAAACATAAGTGCAGAGAAGAAAGAAGACAGAACGAGCCCTGGTGCGTGATGATAATAAATATTTCACATTGTCATGGCTGTAACTTGATAGAACCATGAAAACTATGTACCCTTCAGAACTTTAATATAATAGTGAAGAATCAAGAATGCAGAATACAGCAACGAACATTGGAACATGTTCCTTGCACTGGCATTTGTTTGTCAAGATTGGTGTTCCATGGTTACTGTTCTGAATTAGGGAAAATCAAAACCAGATATCAAGATGTAGCGAAACACTATCATATCCCTTTTCATTAGGAGAAATCTTAAAAAATAGTAAAGTATATCTTTCTACAGATAATGAACCACCAGGACTAACTCCTGGTTTTCTTTAAATCACTTATTTCAAAATTCTTTTCCATGTATGGCAAGCTTCAGATAAGTATATTAGATTTACCATGTAACACTCAAATGTAAATAGACTATAAATCAAAAGAAATCACACACATTTTATAATTAACAAAATAAAATATGATTTAAAAATAAGATTTTCATTTTTTATTTGTTACTTTTGATTTGTTTTATTTTGTTTTGGTTGTTGTTACTTTTTTTTTTAAGACAGAGTTTCATGTATCCCAGGCAAACCTCAAACTAATTATGTAGCAGTGAATACCCATGAGCTCCTGATAAGCCTTCCTCTATCACTGGAGTACTGTGATTACAGCTGCATGCCAACATACCCAGCAATTTGAGTTTTGGAATATACTACTGAAATGTATTTTGCAAGCACACATTCATTAAGATAAAGGATTTTCTGTCTATATGCCCTTACATAAGACTAAAATAGGCTATGAATACAGTATGTTTCAGAGTATAAATGAAAGATAGAAATAAAAGTATAAATTTTTAAAAGTTAGAATCAAGGCTAAAGTTTTCAATCATTTTTCTTAATATAAGGTTTTTAGAGAAGCAAGTCTGCTTATAAGGATAATGACAAAGCCAAGGTTTTCATTGATAGATTTTTTTTTCTCTCCAAGTTTTTGGAAAAGCAACTCTTCCAATGTGTTGCTTTCCTAAACATAATTCTGGTATTCAAGCCCTCTCAGGGATGAGACGACACTGTCTTACTCCCAGCTTTAATCTGGGAGGTGGGATGGTAGAGCAAGGGAAATGATACATTTGATGCTCACTTTTTGTGAAGTTTTAGAAGTTTCATGCTTGGCTAGCCATAAGGTGAATTTGCTTTGCCCTGATTTTGACTTGAGAATTCGTTGACATTTTAAGAAAATGTGACATGGGATACAAAAGACATTATGTATGACACACAAAAGAAAAAAACATGAAGAAAAGTGGTAAAGAAATATTTTCCAGAACATATAAATTGCTCTTAAATCGAATAAGAAAGCCAAAAAAGACAGGCATAGTGATGCAAACCTGGAATCCCAATGCTCCAGAGGCTGAGGCAGGGGAATAACACATTGGAGCACTCAGGGGATATGACTCAGTATAGAGCACTTGCCTAGAATTTACTAAGAATTCATTGAGGTACTAGGTTTAATCCTACAATTTAATAAAAAGGAAAAAAAGACAACACATACTTAAAAATGGATTAAGATATAAGTAGACACTATACCAAAGAAGATATAAAGGACAGCCAATAAATCTATGAAAGGATGCCATCCATGTCATCGGGAACACATACTTTCTGGAATGGCCAAGTTCAGAACACTGCCAATACCGAGTACCCCTGAGGATGAAGAACAGCAAGACCACACACACTCAGGGTTCATAGGAGGAAATACTTTGGAAGTAATTGTTTGATTTTACAAAAAAAACTTAATTTTTAAGGTTGGCTCTTAGGTGAAGCAACCTTCCATCACTAAGCTATATCCCCAAACCATGTTTTACATTTATTTTGAGTTAAAATCTCTCTTATACAAGACTTCCCCTATGCAGCAGTAGGCTTTGAACTTGTGATCCTTTTGCTCGGCCTCTCAAGTAGCTGAGATCACAGGCCTGTGCTCCAGGTCTAGCTCAAAACTAAACATTTTTATTACACAATGCAACAAATCTTATTACACGGATAAAAATTATGTCTGCACAAAACTAACACAGTAATATTTATAGCAGCTTCATTCATAAATGTCCAAACTTGTAAGTAACCAAGATATTCTTCATTAATAAATGTATAAATGAGATGAAAGACAAACAGGCAGGACACTATTCAGTGATCAAAAGGAAGGAGGACATTTAAACACATGTCCTAAGTGAAAGAAGCTAGTCTGAAAGGTTATGTACTGCCTCATTCCAACTGTTTACCATTCTTGAAAAGGCGGCATTGTGGAGACACTGGCTGACAAAGACAGGGAGCAGCTGTGGAGACACAGGCTGTCCAAAATCCTAAACAACATGAGTAGGCAGAACACAGTGTGGGGGGGGGGGAGGGTGACGGAGAAAACACACTGTGATCTTATAATGGAGGCACCATGTCATAAGATTTGTTCAGATTCATAGATAATAAATAACAAAAATGATCCCTAATGGACTGGAGAGCTGGAACAGCAGTTAAGACACTTGCCTAATGACCCAGGTTCAATTGCCCAGTACCCATGTAAAGCCAGGTGCACACAGTAGTGCATGCATCTGGAGTTTGTTTGCAGTGCAGGTGCATGAGACCCTGGCACATGCTCATATTCATTCTCTCTCCCTCTCTCTCTCTCCCTCTCTCTCTCTGTCTTTCCTTGCAAATAATAAAAAAAGTATTTTAAAAAATGAGCCCTAAAATTAGCTATGGAGTTTGAGTGATAATGATTTCTTATAGTATCCCTTTCCTTCATTTATAACCAATATCCCATCTTGGAGGGGGTGTCAATAGTGGTAGAAGCTATGTATGTGAGTAGGGGAAACACGATATTTCTGTACCTTCCTTTCATTTTACTGTGAACCTAAAACTGCTTTGTTATAAGAAGAAAGGAGAGGAGAGGAGAGGAGAAGGGAATAGACAGAAAGACCACATGGTGGAAAGTATGGAATGAGGGGAGAGTGATGCAAAGAGAATTAGAGAAGCTCCTTCAGTCTGCGGCCATACCCCGCTGAATGCACCAATCACATCAAGTCTCAAAGACAAGTAGGGTGGAGCCTGGTTAGTACTTGGATGCTAGAAGGTCTTTCAAAATACCTAAGTAAGCACAAAGGAACCAAGGAAGGGGAAGGTCTATTAAGAAATCCAAAATAACTTAAATTTGGCTAAGTTAAATTACATGTTGAGGGAGGGGGGCATTGGGGAATTGGGGATAACAACTCATTGTTTGCCCACTAAATAATGTAACTCATTATGGACAATAAATATATATTTAAAAAAGGAAAAAATAAATTACATGTTGAAGTGAATTCTTGAAAGAATAAATTTTTTGTAATGTATGAATTAGGGGAACTCACTGTGAATTTGTTAGAGGTTAAAAGAAATATACTAAAGTAGTTTAACATAAAATAAAAAACATGGGAAATATTATTATTTTATGAAGCCAAAGATAATAGAAGCTCCGAAAAAAATATATAAAATCTCAGAGGAAATTTCCTAAAGAGCTAACATAAAATTCAACATTTCCCCATAATTGACACCTTAACGATATTGCATACTTATAAAATTTGAAAAGAACGTTTTTAAGTTTATAGATTCCACATAGCTAATATGATTTTAAAAGGCAAAAATATAATCAATTTGTGCTGGGAGATGGATAAGTGGCTATAGGGCTTACCCATTTTACATGAGTCTGAATTCCCAAAACCCATGTAAAAAGCCAGACACTATTGTATACCACTACAGTGTAATCCAAGCATGCCAATAGCTAAAAGGGAGGCAGAGACAGAGCACTGAGCAATGAGAAATCTGTTAATATATTTGAAATTCTATGAAGCTATGACAGAAACAGAAAACACTCTGAAGTGTTCAGGAAAATTTAGAATGAGTTTTTTTTTTGTTTTGCTATATTACTAAAAAATTATTGTGCCTCTTAAAGTAACAAATTATATACTTGGCAAATGTGGGAGGATCTACAGGCAACCTTAACAATTATAGATTCCAATTATGAGTTTATATTTGATCTCTTAGATGACTATTTAAGAATGTGTGCTTGATTGCCATTTCTGCTTATTGCACTTACCTTCTCATTGCTGGGGAAATTGCCCAGCCAGAAACAGCTTATGGGCAAAAGGGTTTATTTCAAATTTACAGATTCCAAGGAAAGCTTTATTATGGTGAAAGTAACTGGCTCACTTCATCATACATGCATAGCAGAGGGACAGAACCAGCACTAGCAAGTACAAGCTGATGCTGAACACACACCTTAGAGTTGAACTCAAGACCTGACCCCAACGACACACCTGCTACAACTGGTCTCCTGGTGCTGAAGACAGAAGACAGCTTAATCAAACATACCCAAGGCCCTGGGGGACATGCATTTACATTCAAACCACCACACAGATATTATAAGAAGAGTCATGAGCCCTTTCTTATTTTCTTTTACCAATTCTTCCATACCTGACTTGATATTGAAAAATATTTTGAATAGTAGTTATAATTCAGCTATTACATACTAGGCTCTTATAAGAAGAGACAGTTCTATTTACAAAATTTTTTCTGCATATAGTACTTATACATGTGCAGTGCTGGGTTTGAATTAGATGTCCCTCTTATACTTGGGTGTTTTGTATGCTTGGTCCCCAGTTGGTGACAATTTGGGTGGGGTGTTGTTTGGGGCATGCTTATGGGTCTTATAACCAGCTCCCTCTTGCCAGAGTTCACTTTTCTGCTGCTGTTTCTACCTTCTGTGGTAGAGGTGATGGCCAGCCTCTGCTCATGTCATGTTTTCAACTATTAGCATGAAGCTGTTCCTTGAGACTGTAATACAAAATAAAGCCATTCCATCCATAAGCTACTTTTGGTTGGGTGCTTTTTCCCATCAATGTGAAGGTAACTAGTACAACAAATCCTTAAAATGTCAGTATGTGCTTTGGTAACAGTAGGTTTACCATTATCTGTGACCCGAGAAGTACTAGAGAAGTACATAGCAGTCCCTAGATAAAGGGTCAACTAAACAATACCTTGTTAAAGTCAGATATAGTTCATTTCTTCACAGAACAAATAATTCCATAGCAATCAAATGTCATTTTCAGACTTTGTTTTTATATTTGGGCCCAAAAATCAGCTTGTTTTAGAAATTGATTTAACTTCATTCAGGACTATGAAAAATATACTCTTATTGGTGTACTTAATTTCTTTATATGCTTAACAATAGCCATTGTTCAACTAACTCACTTCTGTTGTCAAGTCTTAAAATTGTTTTGAAAAGTCCTCTGAGAAGTAGAACTAGACTAAGGACTAGAAAACAGGGCAAAAAACTGGGCTTTAAAATTTTTAAAATATTTATTTGAACTTTATTGTCTTAAAAGTTAAAAGCTTTTTTGGTTTTTATGATAATATTGTTGAAAATTAAAGGGGATGAAATTATTGATTCTTTTAACATAGAAGAGACAAAGTTGTGAGGCAAAAAGCAGAAAGGGAACTTATGACTTGCCCTTTTCCAACCCCTGGAATTCAACTTGCCTACCAGCATGGCTATAGTCAGAACCTTACAAGGGCTTATCTGAGCCTCCTTCCGTGTTCTTCCAGCCAGCTGGCTCTGAACTCTCTTCACTTAGGAAATACCATTTGTATACTGGTGAGTTCATGCAGTTTGCTATAAATATCCGTATAACATATATTTGGAATTATTAGTACTTTGTTTTTAGGAAAGACTACATTTTGAACCAGGCGTTCTATGAGCATTTCTACTTTTAATTTCTGTTATATATCCAAGAAGTTATTCAATGTTTAAAGCTTACTAATAGACTTAGTAACCAAATACTAATTTATAACATGGTATTATTGGATTAGAAAAATGTTTCAGATGTTAATATAAGTCAACCTTTCCTAAATCAACACTAAATCAATAAACCCTATTTTGTCACATGGAGTTTGATTCCCTTATAATCATACCAAAATACCCGTTACTTTTTTTCCAAAGAAGAATACTGTTGAGCTTCATAAATGATGCAGTTATTAAGTATTAATAACTTGATATTGTGTGTTACCCATGAATGTCCAAACAACATAAACACCAACTCATCCTGACATAGCTCTGTATTATCAATGTTGCCTTACCCCTTGCGGACATTCCTTTAATTCTGCTTGACCACTACCACATGAAAGATGAAAGTATGGATCCCATGCCTACAATGTGTTTTCCAGAGCTAGTTTACATGTAAAACACAACATTCAGCCCAACTCATCACAACAGACCATTATTTCTGCTCTGTCATGCACCAGGTGCTTCCATCCATCACAACTACAATTACTAGGACATCCACTCCCTTTTTCTTAGGGCTAAAATACTAACTGTTATATCAGTCAATATTTGTGATTTGTTTTATAATACTTTGTATGATATATTTATTCTATTTAGTCATGCTCACTGAAATTTAGTATCAAAAATTTGAATTTATATTCATCCATGATCCATTCCTATGCATTTCTATCTGGGACCCTTTTGCTCCAATTACTAAGTAATCTAATATTTCTACATCTGACACTTATGTACCAATTATCAAGAAATGTAATATTTTTGAATCTTTTTCTTGATTTAGGTGCAAAATATAGTTAAATTTTGACTTGCCTACTTTAAACCTGAAGTTCATCCTTAATGTACTTGGAAATTAGACCCAAGACTTTGTTAAAGGGAAAAAGAGTGACATAGTCTTATTTTTTTTAATATATATTTATTGTCCATAATGAGTTACATTATTTAGTGGGCAAACCATGCATTGTTATCCCGAATTCCCCAATTCCCCCCCTCCGCATCCCTGATCAGTTGTATATCCTCCTCCTTGGGCTGTCTGTATTAGTCCTTGTGGCAAGGGATCCTGTATATCTTAGTACTCATCCCGGTCTTCCTGGCCCAAGTGTGTTGTTACTGATGGGTGCCATGCCTCCGGACAGTCTCCCCCACCACGGCTCTCACAATCTTTCCGCCCCCTCTTAGTCTTATTTTTAAAATAACTTTATTCTGGTTTCTGGACAATGCACAGTGCTCTAACAAAACTTTTTGATGAAGTGAATACAAATGAATCAAAAGCATAAGGGTTGAATTTTCCTTAACATATAAGTGGGCTTGAATAAAAGAAAAAAAGTCATTGGCAAGATTCATTCTGACTGAGCTATCCATGGTCCCCTACCACAAAGACTGATACAGACGGCCCATGGAGGAGGATATCCAGCGGACTGGGGATGGGGACGGGGGGGGGGGGGGGGGGCAACGGAGAATTGGGGATAACAACTCATGGTTGGCCCACTAAACAATGTAACTCATTATGGACAATAAAGAAAAATAATATGAAAAAAAAGATTCATTCTGAGTATTAGCAATCTTGGAATGACTGAAAACATGGGATTTTTAAGACATCCTAATGAATCCAAATATATGGAGTTTTTCATCTTTAAATTACTCTACAAATATATTTTTGAGAAAGAAATAATTTACTCTGAAGATTTAAACCGTATAAAGTGCCAACAATGGAAAATTATAGTGTTTATGGGGAGGAGAAGGAATCCAATTATTATGACATTAAATTATTATCTATGTAATAAATTATGCACACATGTGTATAAGAAAAATTAATTACCATAAATTTATAATAAATGGTTCACAAAGACCTAACAAGTCAGATATGATGTCTTTTATTAGGGGACTGAATTTCTTAAATTTTTACATTCTTAAATTATAACATGGACACCTACTATAAAAGCAAAAATAGTACCTATGTCAATATAACTGCTACTAACTAACATGAAAGAACACTTTGAAAATAATTTTGCACAATTGGATAAAAACTTGTCTGTAATTGCTAGATGTCTGCCATTGAGAAGAGATATGTGTTTTGCTTGTTTTTAATTTGTTTGCTCATATGCTTTCCTTATTTCACCAAAAAAAAAAACTTTTCAGGCTCAGAGAGTTATCTGTTCAGTATGAAAAAAAAAATCAATAAAATATCCGTTAACTAACTTGCCACATTCATTTCAGTTCATCAAATTTCTAAAATAGTCATTTCATAAGTAGACATATTTTCAGCAAGCTCTCTAAGGAATCAGAGTGCAATCTTTTATTTCAACAGCCCTTTGACTTCTAAATTATATTTAGACCTCTTTACTATTTTTTCCATAAAGCTGGATAAGCAGAGTTTAATAATAAGACTTTCTCCTAACTTTATGATTGAAACTCACTACAGAACTGTGGTTTGCTCTACAAAAATCTTCTCCTCTGTGGTGGGCTACAGATGCTATATTTAATTACAAGCTAACAGATCATTCAAAACAGGTGTGTGTGTATGTATGTGTGTATGTGTGTTTATTTGTGTGTGTATGTGCGTGTGTATATGTGTGTGTGCATGTGTGTATGTGTGTATGTGTGTGTATGTGTGTGTTGTATAATGGTGTATAATATGTACTATGTGTGGTTTGCTATGCATGTGTGTTGCGCAGAAAGAACCCAAACAAAAAGCGGCTTGTAGAGGAATGGATTTATTAGGTTTAAGGACTTGAGGGGAGACTCGATTCTTGCAGGGAAAACGATGGCATGAGCAGAGGGTGGACATCACCTCCCCCACAGCTCTGCAAACAATGGCAGGAAGGTGTGCCAAAAACTGGCAAGGGGAAGCTTGTTTATAACCCCATAAGCCGGCCCCCAACAACACAGCTCCAGCAAGGTTTAATTCCCGAACTGCCATCAGCTGAGGATCCATCACTGGGAACACATTCATTTGTTTGTGGGGGGCGCCTGGATCAAACCATGACAATGTGGGATGTGAGATGTGTGTGTGCTGAATGCATAGGCATAGTCTATCATCCATATGTTTCCTTGAGACAAAGTCTCTTACTGAAACCAGAGTTCCATTTGTTTTTGACTGGACTGCCTGGACAATGATCCCTAGGGTTTCTCCTTTCTCTGCTCCCCACAACACTAGTGTTGCAGGTGTATGTGGCCATGTTTAGCTGTTTATGTGGTTGCTGGGGGAAAATTAGACCCACTTAAGGCCCAGCCTCCTCCCAGCTCCTCATGACAGTTTTGAGCATCTGCACACAATCCTTGGCCTCAAAAAGCTGATATTCATTTAAACATGTAATCATGAGCAGGTTCCTCTGATTAATTAAGGCAACAAATAGTTCTTATGTGACTCATGATCAACTTGCAAGAATACATCATATTTAATTTAGATTTTTGTCCTCCTCACATGATTTATCCCCAAGTCCCTTTCTTTATAGCATCAGTAAACACATTTTCTACATGAAAGTTGTTCTACCTAATTCTAGACTGTGAACTTTTTTTTTCTGAATATGCCATGCTATTGCAATACAATGCTGACACAGCTTCCTGCTCCAGGAAAGAAGAACCACCATCTGCTTCTAACACCACTACCCACACTCCCATGATTACCTCTCTGTTCATCTCTATTTCTAAAGATCCTACGTAGGGGCAAAGGGTGTAGCTCAGTTGTTATAGTACTTGCCTAAAAACACATGAAGCCATGAATTTTAATTCCAGCTCTATTTAAACTAGGTGTTATGGCACACACCTATGATCCCAGCCCTCAGAGAGTGAAGGCAGGAGGATCAGAAGTTCAAGGTCATCCATGACAACAAAGACAATTTAAGGACAACCTAGGATTCATGAAATATATATATATGAAATATATATATATGAAATATATATATATATATTCTATCCAGGTGCCCTCCAGCATGGCTTTTTTTGGTGTCCTATTTTTCCATAACTAAATCTCTTCTGCCTTGACTCATTACTATTTTTAGCATTAGGACACTCTATTTCTGATCTTAGCTACATATATGTGTTGTCCAGTGTGGTGGTTAAATTTTGTTGCCAACTTGACCTGCTTGGTAATCTTGGGTGGGTTCCTGAGGTTGTTTACAGGAAGCCAGCCCTCTCAGGAGGGGGCAGGATGTAAGGAGGCTCACAGGAGCTAGAAATGAACATCCCTTCCTGGAAGGACAGCACAGGAAGGAAATTACAAAGACTCAGGAAGTCAAAAAGTCTGGGAAATGGTTGCATGACCATGCCATATGGTTACATAAAGGGGAAGGAAATCTCTCTTCCCTTTGTCTTCCTGCATGCCTGGCTGGCTGCTGGTGCTTGTCATGCATCTCTTTGTTGACTTTGGAACAAAGCTTCCTCAGCCTTCCAGTCTGGTCTGAAGACCAGTGGCTCCCCAGGAAGCTTTCAGGCCTACTTGCTGGATTGGGACTACTGAGGCATCCAGCCATGTGGACTGAGCTACTACTGCTTCCTTGAGTCTCTGGCTTGCAGACTGCTATTCTGGCACTGCTAATCCAAAAATCCCCTTTGTACTATAATTCACTTTGTTTATTCTGTACTAGAGAACCCTGATTAATACACCCTGTTATATGCTATTTTATTGTGACATTTATGTGTGTATGTGTGTATGCATAATACATATATAATATTATGTTGAACAAATGAATAAAAGGACAATAGCTAAAGCATGAATTTGAAAGAACACTTTCCTGAATTTCATTTATTTATAATATCCAATTCTTTTTTTGGCTGAGAAGTAAGAATGTTCAGAATCCATTGTTACCAATGAATTATGCTCTTGCATTCTTTTTTGGAGAATACCACACTGAAAAAACCTGGCAGTGGAAATAAGTGAAGCTGTAACAAGCTGCAGCATCTGGTTATTCATATTTATATGAAAATACCACATGTATATTTTTTGAGGCTACAGCTAATAAAACCATGATACCAGGAAGCTTTCCTCACTTTCCCAAGGCTACCTGCACTCCATTCCTGGTGAAAATCTGTTTCCAGGATTGCTTAACTTCAAAAGCCCAGCTAGTCTGGCAAATTCAAATGGTTTAATATTCCTCATGTTAGATGATATTAGAGAAGCAAAGAAAAGCACAAAAAATGTATCACTCAAGCATAAGCTTAACTAAAATGTTTGAAAAAAACAAAATGCTAGTCTATTTTAGGCTCAAATGATAAAAAAATACAATAGTACTTCAAAGTAAAATTACCTATGAAACATAAAAGAAAGAAATCCAGGGAAAATAAAAGCTCAAAATACAAACTCCTCAGAGAATAAGAGAAATTCATAGCAAGACAGAAGTTAAATTATATAAACATTCAAAGAAAGAAAGGCAATAGAAGAAAAGAAAGAAAAAAAACAGAGAGAAACCAGAAAATTCATGTGGGGAAGGAGGGGGGATGGAAATGAAAAGGAAACAGGCTGATCATATTTCATATATTTCTTGATTTGTTTAGCTAGACATTTCAAGCATATCCCTTAGGAGAAGACTTGGAGAAGCACACACTACTAATTTAATTTTTCTTGTTTGGACCACGGACCAGGGAAGAAATGATTGGCTCACTCCCATAGTGCTGACTTCTAGTGACATTTCTGACCATAAATGTACAGTAGTGAACATTGTAAGAATTCTTGGAAGATTATTTAAGTATGTTCTTTTTCTCAGTCTACATTTATAATGCTTGAACTTAAGGTCCTTAAAAATCATTTTAAAGTCATAATTGGAAAATAACCTATAATCCAACACACTTGAATTGCTTATAAACCTTCAAAAATTCAACACTGCAATTAAAATTAATGAAAAAGTCAGTATTTAGGAAGCAGGAAAAAATCTGAAACTGTTAGCAAGAACTTTCTTTTTCTAGATCAAAATTTGGAGCATATGAAACATACACTCAACCAAATTTGTGATGTATTTAATTTATATCTGTTAACCTCATTCCATACACAGAATCCTCTGAGTCACAGCTTCCATCATGATCTCTGTCTCCTATGTATGAAATATAAATGTCATAAATTGACTTACTAATATTTTGCATGATTCTATGGAATGTCGGGATGGCCTGACTGTGTGTGCCCCATTATGGACTACTTCTATTTTTCTCCAAGAGAAATTTCTGGCTTACTGATATTTGCATCCTGGGATAACAAGTTGCCCTTCAAAAAGTTCCTTTACAATTGGAAGTTTTAATGTTCAACACCCTTAAAAAGTAATACTCAACTAACAAAACTAGTAGCTCTCAGCAAGACATTAAAACTAAACAAAACCAACTTAACAAGCACCATTTTAGGGTACTTTAAATTTGTGTATAAAGATTATCTCCAGGGCTATTAAGAGGTTTTACAAGTACTTACAATCATTAAGCGTCTCTCTTACACACCACTACCACCACCACCAAACAACTTAAAATGCAAAATGTTTTATATCACCCTTTAACTAGATCTGTTTTGCTAAAAACAGAAGGTACAGATATGCCCTATACTCTCAATTTTTTGTTTTGTTTTATTTTGTTGTTGTTGTTGTTTCTGGGTGCTCAACAACCAGAAATAATAGTCAAAACCATTGAGGACAGTGGAGCTAAAAGGACATCCAATATTTTGGCCCTGGCCACCCAGATCCAAAAGGCCCAGGGGACACAGGAAAGCTCTGGCAAGTCACCTCTTGTCTTGATCAAAAAGAGTATGGAGGTTGGATTCCAAACAATGTGCAGTCGGTATAATGAGAGTCACAGCAGAGGAAAATCCCCAGTGTTTTTCAAGGATTCTACATGGTCAGCATAACTTGCTTCATCCCAAGAGATGTCACAGAAGCTGAAAGAGACATAGAGCTCCTCCAGGGTCCCTAAGAATCTCTCCTTAAGGATTATGATGCTTTCGAGGTCTCAGAGCCAACCCGAAATTCCCAGAATCTGTTACATTGTACATAAGTATAAACATGCATTAATTAAATCACATAAAGAAACAACACTCAATGAATCAAAAGAAGCCATAATTTTAAACAGTGAGATCCAGTGCTTACCATCCCCTGTTTCTGCACAGAGCTGTAAACCCAAATTGTTCTGTGGATTAATCACCCAGTGATTGCTGGTCACAGTGATGTCAAAGACAAGCCAACCCACATCTAAAGCTTGGGCCTTTCTTGTGTCCAACAGGAAGAGATCTGCATCCCTAAAGAGAAAAGGAATAAAAAACACGTTAACTATTTGAAAATCATCATTTCCTATACTTATGAAACACATTCTTAAACTAACAAAAGGCCATTAAAGAACAACCGAGTGTAAGATTCCAGGAATAGATGACGAATAAAACAGTATTGCTTGCTTCCCAATCCATATCTGGGGCAGATTAGGTATATATGAAATTAATTTCCATTTTTCTGCTTCTCACTGGCCTTTACGAGCTAATTTAGTAGTCTAGATTTGTTTCCTGGGCATCACTGCTGCCCACAATTAAAACCTGCAAGGATCCTTCAAAACAAAGAATTAAAATGAGTTGAGATGGAAATGAAATTTACTTCTCCCTTTTGGAAGGATGCAGACTCTAGGACAAAGGATCACAGGCAGGGGATGAGCAAACGGATGAATAACTCTTATGTGCATTTTTTTATAATAATTTCATGGCCACTGAAGGCCAATACAAGGTCAGGGGGTGTGCTATCTACTGTAACTTGTTTTAACATCTGTAGCTGCAAGTCCCCTGGAGGTGAATGTGTGCTCTAATATAATCTACACAGTGTGATCTTATTAATTCTAGTATTGAATCAACAGATTATATTTTTGTTTAATTACAGGGAATTGTTTGTTTTATTATCTCCTTGATACCAGCAATCTCTGAGATAAATATTGCCTTTCTCTGACATTTAATCTTTAGAGTAGCACATTTGAATTTATGAAAATGGAGCAAAGATAGACCAACTGCAAATAATGAAACTTTTACAAAATAAAATAGAAAAACACTGGTATCTAGTTTATGGCCTTTTGTAGTATGTGAATCTATTAAAGAACATATTGTAAAGTGAGAGGAGAGAGAGAAAACTCAAAGCTATATCATAGTAAGTTGAGGTAAATACTCTTCTATTGTGTTTCCCTTCTATCTGTAAGTCACTTTACAAATGCCTTACACAATACAGAAACAAATTTTGAATAAGTTAGTCATACATAAAAATGATTTCTTTAGGAAAAACACTCAAATTGAATGTTAAAATATTTTAACAAAAATGAAAGTAAAAATATTGGTAGTTTAGAAAATTTATCTTCATTTCATTTTACTTTGATTTGATTTTTACTGTTCTCCCATTAACTGAGAAAAATTAAAATAAACGAATACAGTTAAATTCTCTAGCTATCGCATGCTAAACTATGCATTCTTTATCCATATTGTTTAGTTGAGGAAGATTACACTACACTAGAATGTACTACAGATAAATGACAGGCACAGAGTACAATGCAGTAAAAAGTTTTCTTTAGTTTCCACTTGAATTTTAAAGACCCATTTGATTCAGAATATGATACAATTGTAGTCTTTTTTTTTCTTTTTTCTCCTTACTCAGGAATACCAGCAAATACAACAAATAGAATCCAATAAAAATAAGGAGAGTCCTTGTAAAATATTTGGCAACTATCTTTAAGGGTATAATCTTGGAATTACCCACAATGCTCATTTATGAAATGGGAATCACCCTGTATCCTGGGAAATACTCAAACACTACATAGCTTTTGCGTCTTCAATCCTTAGAAATATGTCAAAAACTTCCCACTCAGCGATGCAAGCTTGTACCTCCATTCCTTCAATCATTTGAAAACCACAAAAGAACAAAGACTTAACTCTGAGAGACAAATTAACAAGCATCTGTCTGAAGCCATTTATGTGATGCTTTCTATTATGTTTAAACAATACATTATTTTCATAAAAAGAAAACTCCCCAAACTGTCTATGGTCAAGTCACAAATCTTGCTAATATATCTGTTGGGAAAATACTTCCAGGTTTAATGGATATACTTAGGGGGAAAAAATCATACCATAGGACTTAAGCAAACTCTCAATGTCTGAATTTCAGAGATGCAAATTGTAATTCACCAGAAGGCAAATCTAGGAAGCAGTTGGGTTTCAAAACCCGATATATATTTCTAGGTCACCTCTGAACAGTTATGGAACTTAAGCAAAATTTAAAAGGGCCATCCACCACTGGTTCCTATACTTAGACAAAGCTATTTTATTATTGACTGATTTCTTTCATTTTTCCTATTTAACCTTTTATATAAAACTTTTATATTATCTACAGATGATAAAATTTTCTTTGGGGGAATCAAGTCTACTAATAAACATAATGACTGTAAAATAATGCTATGATTAATTCATGTATTACTTTTCATAATCATATGATAAAAATAAATCTCTATAAATCCTATAGAATAATTAGACATTTATTAAAAATTTCTAATTATTCTATAGGATTTAATATATATATTTTAAAATATTTTATTTATTTATGAGAGAGAGAGAGAGAGAGAGAGAGAGAGAGAGAGAGAGAGAGAGAGAGGCAGACAGAGAATATGGGCGCACCAGGGCCTCCAAGCCACTGCAAATGAACTCCAGACACGTGCGCCCTCTTGTGCATCTGGCTGTATATGGGCACTGGGGAATCGAACTCTGGTCCTTTTGCATTGCAGGCAAACGCCTTAGCCGCTAAGCCATCTCTTCAGCCCTTTTTTTTAATATTTTATTTATTTATGAGAGAGAGAGAGAGAATATATTTTTGAAGTATGAAACTTCTTTACTAAAACATAGATTGCATTTGTATCACTGAACATAGTAAAGAGACTATGCATTTATTATAAACATTGTAAAATAAACTTTTAAACTTGTCCCAACTTAATATTTGTATTTGGCTTTCAAAATATTTTTTTATTTATTTGAAAGCAGAGAGGGACAGAAAGAGAGAGACAGAGACAGAGACAGAGAGAATGCACCAGGGCCTCTAACCACTGCAAACTCCAGATGTATTCATCACTTTGCATGGGTACTGGGGAATTAAACCCAGGTCATTGGGCTTTGCAAACAAGTTCCTTAACCACTGAGTCATTTCCCCAGCCCTTATTTGGCTTTTAAAAGACATTCTTAAGATTTTTAAATATCAGCTTATCTAAGAAGAATACAGTAGGGAAATACCTGTATTACTAGCATTAATAATTTTTAATATGTTTATATTTCATGCAATTATAGCAGTATATTAAAAAAATTAAAATCTCCACTTGTCCATGAATACATGTAAGCAAATATTTCAAAATTGTATTTGTGTTTGCTTCCTAAGACTGTCATTAAAACAATGCCTTAAACCACATAATTGAAACAACTAACATTTATTGTGTCATAGTTCAAGGGGCTAGAAATTCACAATCCTGTATCAATGAGGATCTCCTTCCTGCATGTCTTCACATCCTCCTCTGTCTGTGTCTGTGAAAAGTCTCAGCGTACAAACTCCCCACTCTATATACTCTAGCTACCTTGGATTAGAACCCACCTTACTGACTTCACTTTAACTTGATTGTCAGCTCCACTCAACTTCAATATAGGAATTTGTAAAAATGAAAACACAATTCAACCTATAAATCTATTTAAAATATTTTAAATGCTTGATTAGCTTAGTAGAGCATGAGTCTCTTACAAATATTTTTAAGAGCAGGAAAAGTATTGTACTAGTCTCTGGTGACATTGCAACATTGATTAACATTGAACTTTTTCACAGTCTCATACATGTATACAAGGCACTTTGATTCCAGTCTCTCAAATACCTTCTTTTCCCTCCCCTCTCACTAAAACCCTCTTTCTTCCCATTAGATACCATTTTGCTAACCCACTAGTTAAATTAAGACCACCTGCCTGATCATGGATGGGGCATTGTTTACTGGAGAATGGGCAGCTCCCTTTCCCTCTCCAGCAATTGTGAGGAGCTCTATTCTTGGAGGTGTAGGGTCTGCTGAGCTCCTTTGCTTCTGATGAAATTTTGACAGGTTCAATCTGGCACAGCAAGCCACATCTGCCTTAATTCACGAGTGTTGCCAACTTGTCATATCCTGAAGACAACATTCCAGAACCCTGCTTCCCTTCCTCCTGTCCTCACATACATTCTGCCCCTCTTGTGTAAAGTCCCCTGAGTTTTAAAGTATGTGGTTTAGATGTAATGTTTAGGACTGAGCACACAAAGTCACATATTCTTGGTACCTGTACCAGCCACACATCTTTGTACTGATCACTGATATCCCTTTGTATGAAGAAACTTCTGTGTTCAAGACTGTGGGCAGTTCAAATCTAGGGGAATACCTATAGATGTTTACAAGGCAGTATGACATGGTGTGTGATAAGTACGGTACTGTGTTCTATCCTAGGGTCTAAATTCTTAAGGTATAGACTTTTGGCCAGGTTTACAGTACCAGACATAATTTCTTTCTGTGAAGTGGGCATCAAATCCGGCAGGAGAGCAATTAGTGATTCTGCTAACTTTTATGTCACTACTGCCCCTGTGGACATAATTGGCTTGCAGGTCAGATTGAAGTAGGCAGGGTCCATAGCCTGTTAGGACTGTTAATGGCTTGCCTCCCCCAGAAGCTTGTATAGACACCATGTGGCATGAAGAAAGCTAGACTTCTGGGAGGTAGCTTCCACCTCAACTCCAGCTGGTCTCTTTCTATTTTGCAACCAAAGCTTGTGCTGTGTTCAGCAATAGCAACCATGAACAATGACAAGAGAAAATAATGTTTTATGGGCTTTTGTGGCATCCCTTACCAACATCCCATCTGGAAGTATATCATCCCTGGAACTTGGATTTTCTATTCAAACCCTGTGGCTTCTTGGAGCAGTTTTACAAACCCATATAGTAAACATTTTTTAAAAAAAAAATCAAGTAGTAGGTTCTCCTGTGGCTTACTCACATGTCCTTAGTTTGGGTTCATGTTACAACCACGGGCATTCCTTCACCCCTCACCAACTCTGAATGTTTACTTCCCTCTTCATTCATGCCCATGTCTTCAGCTATCTCATGACATAGCCTTTCACCCCCCATAGATACATCCCACCTTCTAGGCCTCTTAGAAACTTGTTTTTTTTTTTTTAAATGCCATGCCCTGTGTCCTCTACTACGCCCCTGCATAACCTCTCAGCCCTGTAGACATTTTCTAGTTCTGCCCTCTCAGATGCTCCTTCTAAGAAATTTGAATTAAGAATCCAGATATGAGAACACACAATGTTTCTTTTTCTCAGTCTAGGTTATCTCACTAAGTATGGTCTTTTCTAGTTCTATTTCCCAGAAATTTTAAATTGATTTTTCTTTAAATCTGAATTAAATTCTAATATAGATGCACTACATCTTCATAATTCCTTTATCAATTGGTGGGTATCTAAGTTAGTTCCATATGCTAGCCATTGTGAACAGAACAGCCATAATCATGGCTAAGGAAGTATTTGTGAAGTGAAATATAGACTCCTTGGGGGTATATGCTTAAGAATGATATAGCTGGGTCATATGGAAGTTCTAATTTTAGCTTTATAAGAAACAACTCCTCAAATTTCTATACAGGCTTCAGCAATTTATACTCCCTCCAACAGTGAAGTACTTTTCTTTGCTCAAATCCTCTTCAGCATTTTATTTTATTTTATTTTTTTTTTTGCTCTTTGGTTTGTAGCCATTCTGACTGACCAGAGTGAGATGAAATCTCTTGGTTGTAATGAACTTGCATTTTCTTGATAGTTAAGGATCACAAACAGTTTTTAAGATATTTATTAGCCATTTGCATTTTCTCTTTTGAGAACTGTCTGCTCCATTCCATAGTCCACTTTTTAATTGGGTAGTTCATTTTCTTGGTTTAGATTTTGGGTTCTTTATATATTCTAGATGTTCATTATTTGTCACATGTATAGCTGTTAAAGATTCCGCCCCCCCTCTGTAAACTGCCTCTTCACTTTTACGTTCATGTGGTCCCGTTTATGAATTGTTGGCCTTATTTCCTGAGAGATTGGAATCCTATTCAGAAAATCTCTACCCAAGCTTATATATTGCAGTGTACTCCCCACAATTTCCTTTAGCAGCTTCATATCTATGGGTCTTAGACTAATGCCTTTGATCCATTTGGAATATGCTTTATGCATAATGAGAGGTAAGGGTCTATCTTCACCCTTCTGTATGTGGATATCAGTTCTCCCAGTACCATTTATTGAAGATTCTGTCTCTTTTGAAATGTGTGGTTTTGGTCTCTTTTTCAAAATTCAGGTGACTGTAGTTACCTGAACTAATATCTGAATCCTCTCTTTTATTCCAATGATCTACATGTCTGGTGTGTGTGTGTGTGTGTGTGTGTGTGTGTGTGTGTGTGTGTGTGTGTGTGTGTGTATCTTTGGTCAAGATTTCCTTCAATCAGTGTTTTAGGTTGGTGTTTTATCACAGCAACATGAAGGTGACTATACCAGAGGAAATGCTTCAAATTGTTCTCCATTTAGCATTTATTACATCTACAGGCTTGTTTTAGACATATAGCCTTAATGATGTTGAGATCTGATTCTTTCATTCCTATCACCACCCTCACTGCCACCCCCCCCCCTGGATTTTAATCATGAAGGTATGTCGACTTTTGTTAAAGGCCTTTGCTGCACTATTTGGAAAGTTCATGTGATTTCTGTCCTTGAAACCATTTATGTGATGATTTTATTAATTTACATTTTATTTATTTATTTATTTATTTATTAACATATTTGAGCAGTCTGTGCATATGTGGAATGAGGCTCAACTTTATTGTGGCATGTGATTAATAATTGACAATGGCAGAGAAATATGGTAGCCTAATTGAAGTATTTTCAACCAAAAATCAACTAAAGGAAGAATGGTTTATGTTTTCCTACTGTTTGAGGGGATATGGTGCATTGGGGCAGGGTAAGGTATGGTACCATGAGAGTGATGTGATTGGTCACCCATACTCAGGAAACAGAATAGACAGCAAGTGAATTCAGGCTATAAAACTTCATGACTTGCTCCTAATGACTTACTAGATTCCACCTCCAAAAGATGCCATATTCTACCAAAACAGTATTTCCAGCTAGGCTTCAAGTGTTCAAACACTTGGTTATGTTTCATTCAAAATACATACCTAAAAATATATAAAAAATTGATAGGTCCTTAAGAGCATAACTACTCCCTCTGTAATTACCTATGTCCAAATCTGGTCAAGAATAGCTTTGCATAATTGCTTAGAAGCTACAAGGAAAAATTTACAGGAAATTTGGCCATATTATTTCATTTATATGAAGCATTAACCTTTCAGTCAACAGTGATCATCTCTACATTTCCCAAATTTTTGTGTCTATAACTAAGTTTACCTTCTTCCATTTTAGAGAAAATACAATGATAGTCACTAAAGGAAAAGTTATATATCATTTTTCATCAATACCACTACACCATTAAGGAACTCAATTTGCAGCTCTGGTATTGAGCACAAGAGATGATACATATATTACATTCTCTGGAGTTCACCTTAAAGTGCTACAGTGAGAATTTTTTAACTGATCAATATTTTCAAATCATCACTGAATGTTCCTTAGGGGACCACGTGGCCTCAGTTGAGAACCATTGATATACAGCCTTATCCCTTAACACCAAAGATAAAAGGCTATTCTTGAGGTTCTGTAACCTGTAGAGTCTACACAAGCCACTGAGAATCCTGCTCTGCTATGCTGCTCTCAAGAGGCCAGGAAGTTTGGGTAGACGTTGCCAATGCATTCAGAAGAACTCCATGAAAGAATTGCAAATCTTAGAGAAGCAGGAGGAGAGAGATGGTGTAAATGTGAAGCTGATGGTGAACTTCCACTGGAATGATGACAGCTTAACTAAATATATCCAAGGCGTGAAGGTGACTAATGACAGCAAGCAGGCCGGCTTATTAATTCTAGAATGTAGTATAGAAATTTATATTCATAGCAAAGCATAAGAAAATGTTGACTTTTATGTCACATTTTCTTTGGGGAATATATAAATATAATATATATATGTGTGTGTTTGTGAATATTTAATTCAAGTGAAGCACTTTCCACTACCCAACACATGGGGAATGTCCTTTAAAAGTATGCATGCTAATGGTGGTTCTTCCTAGCACCAGTATCGCTGGTGATTCTTTCGTTTGTACAGTGCTACTTAATTTGTTGTATATTTAAGCATTAACAATTAAGAACCTCTCTATCTATCTATCTATCTATCTATCTATCTATCTATCTATCTCTCTCCCTCCCTTTCTCCCTCCCTTCCTCCTAACAGAAAATTACTATTCATCTTGAAAGGGTAATCTAATTAATGTAAGCTCTTAGATTCTTTCCTTGAGGTCCCTCACCCTCCCACATGAAGAATTAATTTCCCTTTCATTCATATTTCCACATCACTTAGTTCATACTTACATCATAGTGCTTTACACATTGTATTATCGTTATTAAAGTCTGTGTGAGGCAGCCCCACCACAGCCCCTGGCCCCAGGCTATGAGCCTTTGAGGTCTTATTTACCCAGCCTTATGTCTGTCCTCTGTGCTTGCTCAACAAAAGTGTGCATGCTGAGTTCAGCTGAATGATCTGGAAAATTTAATAGTGTGGAAAACTCATTTCCCAATAATGCTGATATATGAGGTGTGGCTGAAGAGCAATGTGTTCTATATGGAATTTGGAGCTGTCAGTTTTATATAAAAAGATTAAATAAGTGCAATGATACAGAATGCATTTTAACCAAGAAAAATAAAGTTCTGGATAAGCATTAGAACACTTCTTTAAATTACATACATTTATATATGTGGAGGCATAAATGGGGATGTAGAATGTGGTGGGAATAAAATATAAAATTAAAATGTAAGTCTTGGTAATATAATGATCAGGAAAAGAAATGATTAATCAGTTAAAATTTGATACATAATATTGTCTATAATTTTATAAGAGAACTAGTTAGCATATTAAATGATGACTTGAATACAGAATATATCCATAAGATATCAATGGAAATTACAGAAAGAATCCCAGTACCTTAGAATATCTTAGGGAACGAATGCACTACATATGATAAAATACACATGCATTATTAAATGCACTGTGTTAAAAAGTGTGGTCCACACTGACTTTATTGGCTTCTGATTTTATTGAAAATGTTACATAAGGAAAATCTACATTTGCGTTGATAGGACCTTAGAGAGATATTCACTTGTTCTGCAAAGAGAAGAGGCCTAATTTCTTGACCACTTGAATGACTGGAGCTGAGGCTCAGCAACAGAAGTGCTTGGCTGTCTGATGATACAATCTGTAAGTGAAAGAGTTTTAACTTGACAAGATCTGTAAATGAAGGAATTTTAGCTGCCATGACATGGCATGAAAGTGAAGGGGTTTTAACTAGATGATATAATATGTAAATGAAGGAGTTTTAACTTGATCATATGATATGTATGTGAAGAAGTTTTAGCTGTGAGGACATAGGATGTAAATGAAGGTGTTTTAACTTGGTTCTTCCAGGAAGCAAAGTCAGAGATCCCAAATAGTAGGGAAATTTTCCATAGAATAAATAAAAAATGAATAATTATTTATCTTAATTTTCTCTGGGGGGAAAATGCCTTCCATAGTTTACGACATATAAGAGCCACTTATTTTGAAATCCCTGTATGTTGATAGTTGACTCTCTTCTACCTGGGTTAATTAGGGCATGCTGCCTAGTAAATATGTGGTTTCTCTTTCTTTTCCTGCTCTCCTTTGCTCTTCCCTTTCTTGATTCACACCCTTCTTCTTTCTCCTTTCCTACTTCTCAAGTACAAGTATTTTTTAATATGTTTATGAGTAACAATATACATTTTATGAGCTCAGCTACAAGTATTTCTAATCAAAAAATAATATTCATAATAAAATTTTAGAAAACGATAAAAATTTGAAATTTAAGTTTATGCCCTATAGTAAATGCTTGGTGATTCCTTCTCATCTTTATTATACTGTACAAATCCTGACAAGGATGAGGAGTTCTGGAGAGACCTTGGTGCCTCTCCCTTCATTCTCAGACATTTGAAACAGTGACCTCCAAGAAACTCAGAAAAGTGGCTGAAGCCTGGGATTGGCCAGAGAAAGAACTTGTCTCCCTTGGAAAGAGATTTTACACAGCCCTGAGAAGTTGTTAGACTACCTTCTAGGAGAGACAGGAACTAAAATGATGGGGTTGGGGTGGAGCTACACTTTCATCAGGACTGCTTCATTTTGCATAACTCTTGTCTTCTATTTAGACCTGAACCTCACGTTAGGCCCTCTGAGATGACCTTGCTAGGACACTGGGGAGCCACTTTGTTCCTCTTCCCAATGTGGCCACATTGAATAAATTTCCTTTGCTTTTCACCATAGGGTTTGAAGCCTGGTGGCCAAAGTTGGATTTTCAGGGGCAATCAGAACCAGTCTTGTGGTGGTCAGATGTCTGCAGGGACCACCCCTCCCCTTCCAGCCCCTCCCCGTGAATGGGAGGTGTTTAGTTAGAGCTAAAACATAGGTGCTAAAACTGATTGGTCAGATATGAACCAATCAGCTGTCCCTCTAACTCACCTGGGGAGGACTTAAAACTAGCTTCCCCCACATGGCAATGGAGTAGAAGGACTGCTGACCCAGGCCTCAGTGAGGTAAGGCCTGTAGGGGCAGGCTCCAGACTTCTCTCATAAATCTCTCTGTCTCATAAAGGGAGCTTTCTATTATCTTTTCTTGGGCTGCTTATTTAGATAAATAATATAAGTTCTGTTAAACTCTCTGACATGTGCTCTCCCCTTACGGGTAGCAGGAGAACTCTGTAACTTCCCACATGATGACTGGGAAATTTCCCCATCCAACTCCCTTTTTCCTAATCTACTAAATTAAAATAAATGTGTAATTAAAATTTAATTCTGTCATTGTGTACAATTCTTTGACATTAGAGGATAAGAACTCGGAGTAGAAGGAGGAGGAAGGGAGGATTCCAAAACTCTCTCTCCCCATGTACTAATACGAATATTAATTATCAGCAACATGTATCAGTCTCTGATCCTAACTTCTGTAACAATACATAAGTTTATTTTAAATTAGTGTAATTATGCATATAATCACATTTGCAGCACTTTTCAAATGATATAGTCTGAGTATTTTGTAATGTTATTTTCAAAAACCCTAATTTTTGTTTGCTATGTGATATTCTTTCCAAGATATTTAACAACTTTCATATTTCTGTTTTCTCTCTTCTATTTAACATAAATGTTTTCATTAATGAATTGTAAATAATACTACAATGTTAAACATTTTTAATGAACCACTTTCTGTATGTATATATCTCTGACCTTGCTATGAGATAAAATTATAAATAAGAAAACTGCCTTCTCCTTCCATTCTATATGTATAGTACCTCAAATGTAATTTAAAAACAACTTTTCCCATTCATTTAACTGTTTACAAGTTCTAGTATCTTTAATAGTATTGCTGTTAAATTAGTGATGTTCACTTTTTTTTTCAAAATATGTCCATTTCTTATATGTGTGTTGAAAATCCTGTAGTGAAAATAACTTTCAATTACAGACATGTAAGATCGTCCTTATATTTTACACATGTCAATGCAGATGGTAGTTATTATTATAACTACCTACTTGTGGTTTTTTGATGTATACAATTGTGTAAACCAAAGTAGATGAATATATTAAATTATGTGAATATATTGATCAATATGTTATCCACTATGGTCTTTGAATTGGCATAAAAATTAGTCCTTCCAAAAACATTTGAAAGACATTTCCTTATTATGAAATATTTTCTGTTTTGATTATTTTCAGATATATATAATGAGACTTCAAAAGATGCAGCATTTTCCCCTGTGTGAATTTTAAAGTCCATACTCTTATTATACACGTTATTTTATTTCATTTTTTAATTAACATATAACTGTACATGTTTATAGAATACAGTCTGGTGTATCAATTATGCAATGATCATATCATGATATTCAAGTTATCTTATATCTCAAACGTTATAGTTCTTAGAATATTTAAACTGTTTTAGACATTGTGATTTATACAATATATTGTTATATATATCACCTTCCCGTGTAATGGTACACCTGTATTTATTTATCCATGTTGGTTGCCTCTTTCTACTCAATACAACAGACCTCTTCAACCCACCCCTACCCTTTCCAGTCTCCAGTAGCCCCTGTTACACTCCATTTCTGGTGATTTTTAGATTTTACAAATTTAAATTATGTATTATTTGTCTGCGTCTGGCTTGTTTCAATATGATCTCCTGATCCATCCATGGTGCTACAAATAAGATTTCATTCTTGTTTACTCCTAAATAAGTATTCCACTGTGTGTGTGTGTGTGTGTGTGTGTGTGTGTGTGTGTGTGTGTGTGTGTTTTACACTGGTTCCATATCTTAGCTAGCTTGAATGGTGCTGTAATAAGCATGGGGTTTATGTAATGATCTAACAATTTAATCCCCTGCCATAATTTGCTATATCTTCACTGGAATTTCTTACCTATTTCCATAGATAATGGCCATTCTAAATGGAATGAGGTGGTAGCTTTGATTAAAAACTTGCTGATTAGAACTTTCCTTTTGTCTTTTCATGTACCTTTTGGGCTTCTCTATAACTTCTTTTGAAGGACATATTGAGGTATTTAGCACATTTTGTTTTTAGTAAGATTAGTACTTATTTTGTTGTTCTTGTTATTTTTAATTTACTTGTGTGTTGTATGTGTTATAAACATTATAAACATATTAATGGGTATGTGCACACTTCAGTGCATGTGTGGAGGTCAGAAGACAAGCTTGGGGTGTCAGTGCTAAAGTTCTGCCTTGTTGGAGACAGGGTCTTTCTTACTGTTTACCATTATGAATGCCAGATGAGCTGATCCATGAGCTTAGGATCCTTCTGACTCCACCTCCCACGGCCACAGATGAGTTGTGGTGACATTCATGGGTGCCACTTGTGTGAGGACGTATGAGCTCAGGCTTGCAAGTCAAGTTCTTCCACCCACAGCGGCATCTCAGTGCTATTGCTATCCACTGCCTTGTATAATCCGAATTTTTGTTCCTGGTCAGATGTATAACTTGTCACTATTTTCTCACATTCTATGAGTTGCTTCTTTTGCTGGGCAGAATCTTTTCAACGTCACGTAATACTAGGCGTCAAGTTTTGCTTATGTTAAAAGTTCTTAGGAGTCATATCCAAAATCAGTTTGGCCTATTTAAGTATCCTAAAGCATTTTCCATATGTCTTCTTCTAGCAGTGTTTAAAGGTTTATTTTACATTTAAGTTATGGTCACTGAGATTTTGGGCAAAAACCTGAAATGTTCTCTAAAATGTATTTCTATTTCTATTGATTCTATCCCTTGAACATCTCTGGAAATAAGGAGAGTGCAAAAAATTAATTCTACATGTATATGCAGTAATAGGCAATTCTGTTTTCTTACAATTCAGCATAATAAACTCCAGATACAGAGTAAATATCTATTGAAAGAAAAGGAAGATATTGCCAGAGACTATGACTTGATTAACAATAAATAAAAGTAAAATATAATGAATGGATGTGTGAATGTTCCAGGAATTGAAAAGATAATTGGAACTGTCCGAAGTACATTAAAAAGAACTAGAAAGGACAATAGATAATGCATTAACCTGGAAGAGGGAAGTTATAATTCAGGAATAATATTTAATATGATAGACTCAAAAACTTGGTTGTAGAATTGGATTAATATTGTATGTACTTAGTATAATTTATTTTTATTTTTTTTTGTTTGTTTGTTGAGGTAAAGTCTGATTGATCTGGAATTCACTATGTATTCTCAGGGTTGCCTTGAATTTACAGTGACCCTCCTATCTCTGCCTCCCAAGTGCTAGGATTAAAGGCTAGCACACCTGGCTCCTGAGAAGAATTTTTAAATATTTATTTATTTATATATTTTGAAGAGAGATGAGAGAGAGAGAAAGAGAGAGAGAGAGAGAGAGAGAGAGAGAGGGAATGGAAATGCCAGGGCCTCTTGCCCTTACAAACAAACTCAAGATACTTGTGCCTCTTTTAGCATCAGGCTTTATGCGGTTACTGGTGAATTGAATCCAAGTTGTTACACTTTATATATAAGCAGCTTCACTTGCTGAACCATCTCTCCAGCCCATGAGTTGAAATTTTAAAACTCTTCAGTAAATTTGACAATAACATACCCAGCATACATGATTCTAAATCTTCAAAGCAGAGGTTTTTTTAATCAAATATGATTAATAAAATTCCAAAAGTTTAAGATAGAAAATGTCCATCTTTCTCAAGAGCATCATGATCTTCCCAACAATAAGTCCACTTGATGCATCAACACAAATACTCTAAATTACATTATTAATTAAAATTTAGCATGAAGCCAGTTGTGCTAGCCAACACCTATCATTCTAGCAACTTGCAGGTTCTTAAAGCATTCAAGGTCAACAGAGGCTAAATAATGACTTTGAGTCAAAGCAAAAGAAAACAAAAACAAACAAAAAATCAGTATGATTTCATTCAGGAGTACCAGATTCCCCTATTCTTTTTTCATAATTTTAGTGATGGCTTAAATTATTCAGTTTACCAAGAATGCTGCACTTAAGGTGAGCCTAACAACCTGTACCAAGGTTATGGCAATAGACACTGAGGACACACAAAATGTAACAAGGCAGAAATCCAGAGGTTGCTGAGAGCTCAACACTCAAGAAGACTTGCCGCACACTTGCCAAGGCTCATGGAACATTGTAGAAGTGGGGACAGGAAGACTATAATAGTCACAGGGTAACAAAGAGTATCCACTGGCATTGCCACCCCAACAGTGACTGACTGATGCTCTCACAGCTCATAACCCATAATGCGGAATATCAGTAAGTCCATGAAGGAGGACCCTCAGTTTGAATGGGTTAGGGAGGAAAAAGGGTACCAGCATATGATTTGTCCATACAAAGTTTCTTCATATAAAAATAAATAAATAAATAAATAAATGGTAAGATGCTCTAACTTACTCATGGCATTTTTTAATTTGTCAAAATAAAGATCATTGTTAAATGTTTAAAGAAAATTTTGCAGTTTACATTCTTAGGAAATGGGTAAAGCAGTATACTAACCCAAGTCTGTAATCCCAGAACACAAGTGACAGGAGAATGACCTAGAGATCAAGGGTAGCCTGGACTACATAATTCCAGTAGAGTTCAAAACGTTGTTTCAAAAGAAGAAAAAAGAAACTATGCACAAATATGTGTGTGAAAATATGTGAAAAGATTAACAGCTATAAAGGGTAGTGTGATGGTTAAGTTTTATTGGAATTATGTCACTAGAATAAGGGTGGCATGTGTTTGCTGACCATTCACTGAGAACTAGATGAATTTAAGTTATGGACTGATGTGCTTGACTAAAGATATGGAAGTGAGAATTTTAAGATTTAAGGTTGGAATAAAACTCAAAGCAAGTTTAACTTCCTGGCACAGAGATTGGCTTTAGGTTACTGAAGCTGCTATTGTCAACACATTAGCAATCCTAAAGAAGATGACCCAACTGTTTTACATTGAAATAATGGAAACGATGCCAGAGGTGTTTTCACCCAAGAAGGACTGAATGATGTGCAAACTCTTTTGAAAGGAGATAGCTGAAAGGAAGGAACCTACTCTCAAAGGTCACAATTTATTTTGTCTCTGAATTACCAACATGGATGTTTCCTGCATGACTAGTTTTTCTTTTGGAAGAATGAAAATGGCATGCATGGGGTGGGTCATGAAATGCACATGGTTCCAGGAGCCACTGCTGAGATGTGGTATATGGAACAGGGCATGAAGTCCCTGATAGGACATTGAAGCCTTTCAAAGATGGACCATGGTTTGCAGTGGAGTCCTGATGATATTTTGTATATACCAGGACTGCAAGGGCTACCATGGAGTGCTGTTGACTAGGGATGAATTTTTCTCCATCTACTCAGCCAAGCTGGAGGGGCAGAGTTAGAAAATACAGAGAATGTCAATCACTGGTTGTGATACTGGACTTGAATGGCAAATATTTGATGTTTGCCTAATGGTTGTTGAGTTTGTACTGGTCCACTCTCTCCTTGTTATGCCTCAAAGCAGTTGGAAATGTTTACTCTATGTCATTAAAAATTTAAAGCATATAACTTCTTTTGATTTTATAGAACTCACAGTTAAGTGACCTTGACTTGAGTTGAAGGAAAATTATAAATTTTCAGTTGTATGTGGGATAATTATACCATGTTAGGTGGAATTATGATCTTATTTTTGTCATCATTTAGAACTTAAGTATGATGTAAGGAGATATGGTTTGATGCCACATTGACAAGGGGTGAACTTGTGATGGTTAAGTTTTGTTGTCAACTTGACCTGCTTATTAATCTTGGGTGGGTCTCTGAGGTTGTTTACATGAAGGCAGCCCTCTCAGAAGGGGCAGAATGTAAGGAGGCTCAGGGGAGCTAGAAACAAACATACATTCCTTGGAGGGCAGTGGAGAAAGGAAAATTCAGGGACTCAGGGAATCAACAAGTCGGGAAAACTTGCAAGACCCCACACTAAGGCTATATAAGGAAATCTCTCCCCTGCCCCTGCCTGTTTGCTGTTGTGTGTGTGTGGTGCTGGTGATTTTCCTCTCTTCCTCTCTCTCTCTCTCTCTCTCTCTCTCTCTCTCTCTCTCTCTCTCTCTCTCTCTCTCTCTCTCTCTCTCTCTCTCCTTGAACTGTGAAAAGAGTGACAAGCCTCTTTCACCATTTTGAAATTTCCACTGTATCTGTAATCTCAATAAATCCCTTCATTCCAATACCATCCCTGGTTTAGAGGTTCATCCCAGTGATATGAGAACAGATGGCATTTAAAAAATCCTAAGCAGAAGAACAATACACTTGTGTTAGAGAGTTTTCCATTGCTACAATGAAATACCTGAAGTAATTAATTTATAAATAGAAAAAAGTTGTTTTAGCTCATGATATTGGAAGTTCCAGTCCTGATCAGTAGCCCACAGCTCTTGGTCTTCGATGAAACAAAACATCAGGGTGGGGGCTGGAGAGATGGCTCAGCGGTTAAGGCACTTGCCTCCAGTGCCTAAGGCCGCAGGTTCAATTCCCCAGGACCCACATAAGCCAGACCCACAAGGTGGTGACCCTGGTGCTCTCTCTCTTTCTCTCTCTCTCTCTCTCTCTCTCTCTCTCTCTCTCTCTCTCTCTCTCTCTCTCTCTCTGTATCTATGCTTGAAAATGAATAAATAAAATATTAAATAAAAGAAGTTCCCATATTATTAAAAAAAAAACATCAGGTTGGAAGCCTGGAGCAAGACACATGCCTCCCTCTGTCAATCAGGAGGCAGAGCACAGACAAGAAATGATGATGTTCCCACAGTCCTCTTCATAATCATGCCCCCATTAAAATAAGGATGTATTCATAACACCTCCCTCAGCTCTTCCAGGACTAGAGCACCTCTCATCAGCTCCAGCTTGCAGCCATGTCTTTACTACATGGTCCATTTAGGGACATTCAACTTCTAAACTATGGAAGGATCTAAATAAAAGCTAAGACCTTTTGTTTCGGTCAATGTAAAATTATGCATTTAGACTCAAGCATTCTCCAGATGAGTCATACCATGTGTATCAGGGTTTTACCTGAAATATTTTTGGGGATATTAAATAAGAAAGTACAATTTAATATGCATAAAATATATGTGGCTGACTAAAATAAACATAATTCAAATTTGTTAGGTATGTTAGTGATAATATTACAACTATGAATAATAATATCAAAATATTAATTCAGATCAAGTAACTGCTAAAGAGCAAAAGAAATTATGAGTCAGACAGAATTTTACCTATGGAAATCTTAAACATTAGAATTACTACTTTATATTATCACAACTTTAAATGATGTTATCATTATTTAATACAAAATAACACATGATAATATTCATAGAACCTATGAGAAAATAAAATCCATGTCCTCATTTGTAAATGGAACCCTGCACAAGCATTGTGACACACATCTATCCAAAATCTCACACTATAGAGACAG
>PVHP010004736.1:0-69515 GCA_004024765.1 Zapus hudsonius | reverse complement strand
TATTTGAAAAAAAACTTTCATTGTACACATATTATTAGTCATAAAATAGTTTCTACTACTGTTTTTGGGGTGGAATAACTTCTCTATAATGCTTAATAGGTTATTGTACCTTGAAGTTACACTGGGCATATTGAACCTTGGAGAGGCACAAATGTGACATTAATAGATGTCTTGACAGATTTTCTTCTGTTCAATAATAAGAGTAAAAATAAATAATAAATATAATAAATATAGCATTTGTTGATATCCCACCAATGTGTGGTTGAGAGAGTCATGTGCTGAGGGTTCCTGGAAAGCAGTTTGCTACCTAAACACAAATACAGATCTCAGCTTTTGTTCTGCCCATGACAGCAGATATTTCATTTTAACACATTACCTTCCCCCTGCAAAGCAAAGTGCTCAACTATTGAAAGACTCACCTCATCAATCCTCTCCTCTCAAGCGCCTTGCTGCTGTTGAGCTGAACAATCCTTTAGCTCCCAGGGTGCTTATTTAATAAATGATGCTGTGCAGTTCCCGGAAAGACTTCAGTTCCTCCTGGCGATGCTGTGATCCCGCTCCTACACCCTGTGGTCTGGCTGTATGAGAGCCACTCCGCACTTTCAGTGTGTGTGGAATCTCTTCAGTCCTCTGGACTGTAGAGGCCCTGATGCTTTCCTCGGCCAGTGATAATTGACCTACTCTTCCCCAAACTTGGGGGGTGGGGGGGAGCTAACAGCTATGTGTTTTAAAACTTGTTTTACTTGACTTCTATGAGGTGATTTGAAGAGAGAACTAGTATTTCAAAATGCTTGTGTGTATACACATGTGTGCGTGCACACTTATATACTTACACACAAAATATGCATCCTGGCTAGAACTGGAGTGGAAGTAGAAGTTAACGGGCTGAAATTGTGGAATTGTGTAGTTATGAGAGAATTTTGAGATTCGTTCCAACTTCATTTCAGAGGTGAAAAATCCGGGATTCAGAAGGAACACGGCCAACTTGGACCCCCTATGTATAAAACCAGGCTCCCCCCTCCCATTGCCTGCCTAAGGAAATAGAGTGAACCACAACGCCACCCAATACTGTATTACTGATGGCTGTATTTGTGTGACCACGAGAGCTGTGTGCTTGAAATAGAGGTCATAGAGTCAGAAAGCAGAAAATACCTATTCTCTTGCCTTTCATCTGAAAAGGTTTGCACCATACCCTAGACCTTCAGGGTTTCTGCTTCCAACTGGCCCAATGGAGCAGACACAGAGAAGTGCCAGGTGTGGGTTGTGCAGATCATTTCTGCTCAGGCTCATTGGATGGGCGTTAGTCATTGGGCCACTCAGACACAGGGGCTTCTGGGAAATGTAGTCCTTTGGATTGTAGGCCTTTGCAGCTGAGTCCCAGGGCAATTCCACCCTATGGAGAAGCCAGTATGTTGCACGGATAGCCAGCTGCCTCTTCCCCGGGCTGTCCCTGCCCTGTTTGGTTCCTGCCATGTAGTAGGCACCTCTGGCCAGGTTCTGCTAGGCTCTTGGTCACCATCCCTGAGACTAGTGTCTCCAAGAGAGTGCCCATGCACCATGTTTTTAGTGACTGACACCATTCTTTGACAGAGACCATTACTGACATAAAGCTTCACACTTGGCTCAGGACCCTTCCGAGTTTTGGGTCAGACCTGAAAGATGTCAGCTTCATTTTCTCAATGTTTTTCATTTGTCAAACATTTAAACTAAAATGACATATACACATTCTTAATACACACACTCTTTTTTTAATTAATCATAAATGGACCAGAGAGATAGCTCAGTGGTTAAGGCACTTGCCTGCAAATCCTTACAACCTGGGTTCTATTCCCCAGTACCCACCTAAAGCCAGATGCACAAAGTAGCCCATGCATTTGGAGTCTGTTTGCAGCAGCTAGAGGCTCTGGCGTGCCCATTCTCTCTGCCTGTCTCTCTTCTGTTTCTCACTGCTTGCAAATAAATAGAAATATTTAAAAAAATAATCACAAATGAAAAAACATTTCTTTCAAAAAAGTGCTTGTTGCCCTTAAAGCAGCCTTAATACTCATCCACCACGACTCAGGGAACTTTACGGAAGAGGGGGCGGAAAGATTGTAAGAGCCTTGGTGGGGGAGATTATCCAGAGGCATGGCCAGGAGAACCTGGCTGAATACTAGGCTATCCATGGTCCCCTGTCACAAGGACTGACCCATGGAGGAGGTTATCCAGTGGAGGGGGGAGGGGAAGGCAGCGGGGAATTGGGGATAACAACTCATTGTTTGCCCACTAAATGTTGTAACTCATTATGGACAATAAATTTTTTTTAAAAAGTGCTTGTTGCAACTCTGAGTACCTGCGTTCAGATCCCCAGACTCCACATAAAAGCCAGAAGCTGTGACAGGCTTGTGTAATCCCGGAGCACCTGTGGTGAGAAGGGAGACAGAGACCAGAGAACTTCCCAGAAGCTTGTTGATGGGAAGATGGAGACACTCTGCCTCAAAATGAGGCGGATGGGGAGGATTGATCAGAAAGTTGTACTCTGACCTCCACACACACACACACACACACACACACACACACACACACACACACACACTGAAAAATAAAGTGAGAACGGAGCTTGTTAGGCTATGGAAGGAGGATGACATCATGCAGCTAAAAATTCCCTATGGTTAGTAATAATGCAAAATTCCCCAAATGGAAAGTCAAAAGTTGTCAAAGGGGAAGCCATGAACATAGAGGCTGTGGGAATACCACCTGTGCCCGCAGGGAAGCAGAGATAACCACACAGGATGAGTGAAGAGAGAGGTGAGTGAGTGGCCAGGGCAAGTTGAGACGAATCTCCAGCACCTTTCCAGTGCTTTTTTTAAAAAAAAAATTTCAAGCAAGGAGGGAGGGAGAGAGAGAGAGAGAGAGAGAGAGAGAGAGAGAGAGAGAACGAATGGGTGCACCAGGGCTTAGTGCAGCTGAGAACAAACTCTAGACACATGTACCACTTCATGCATCTGGCTGGATGTGAGTACTGGGGAATTGAACCCAGGCCATCAGGCTTTGCAAGCAGGTGCCTTTAACCTCTGAGCCATCTTTCTAGCCCTCATGTGCTTTTTGAGTAAAGCATATATTCAAGTCTCTTGCCCACTTTCTTAGTAGATACTCTGTTATATTGATGAATTTAAAGAGGGCTGTATATTCTAGATGTGAGTCCCTTGTAAGATGCATGGCCTGCAATACTTTGTCCTCTTCAGTATCCTGTCTGTGTCTGTCATCAAAGTTTCATTGGAACATGGCTACATACATGTAGTTATGTTTGAACTGTTACTGCAGTAGAGATCATATGGCCTGCAAACCTTTACAGAAAGTTTCCTGACCCCCTGCTTGGAAATGGGAAGATTGGAAAGATGAAGTCCAGAATTGCTAGAAACCACCATTCCCCCCACAACCCACCCGTGAAGAAAGTCAGACTATCGTAAAAGAACATCATTCAGACTTGCAGAGAATGTGAAGACAAGGCCAGGAAATAAGAATAAGAATGTGGGCTGGAGACATTGCTCAGTGGTTAAGGCATTTGCCTGCAAAGCCAAACAACCCTGGTTCAATTCCCCAGTACCCACATAAAGCCAGATACACAAAGTGGTGCATACATCTGGAGTTCATTTGCAGTGGCTGGAGGCCCTGGTGCACCCATCGTTCTGCTTGCAAATAAATAAATAAATTTTAACAATCATAAAAAAATAAGAATGTGGCCATCTTGATTGTGAACTGAATCCATTTTTGCCAGATCTACTTGAACAACAGATTCCCCCTTTTGCTATTTCAAATTTTATTTCTCCTGTCTATAACCAAAAGTATGCACATGGCCTCAGATAAAAACACACTTTTCTTTTTGCATCTTTAATTTATGTGAGGGAGTTTATATTCTTACAGCCAAAGGAACTTCAACTAGAACACACAGGGAGGCAGGCACAGGAAGGGGACTTACAGATGACAAGTGAAAATTACTACGAAAGAAGCTTCTAATAGTCTTCTAATAGTCAGTTCTGAATTTTAAAGTATGCTTCTTTTTAAAATTTATTTATGAGAGAGAGAGAGTGAGTAAGAGAGAGAGGGTGTAAGTGTGCCAGGGCCTCTTGCCACTACAAACTAACTCCAGATGTACATGCCACTCTGTGTATCTGGCTTTATGTTGGAACTGGGGAATTGACTCAGAGCTTCCAAGCTCTTTGCAAGCAACTGCCTTTAATGGCTAAATCATCTCACCAGCACCACTTTAAGGTTTTTCTTTTCTTTTCTTTCTTTTTTTTTTTTTTAATGCAGGGTCTCACTCTAGTTTAGGCTAACCTGAAATTTACTCTGTAGTCTGAGGCTGGCTTTGAACTCACAGTGATCCTCCTACCTCTGCCTCCTGAATGCTGGTATTAAGTGTGTGTCACCACACCAGGCTCCATTTCAGGATTTTAAAGCCCTCATTTCATCAGAGTTGGTGACAGCTTTGTTCCCAGTGTCTTTGTAAGTTAATCAACTCTTTTTCATTTACCTCTTTATCTGAGTTTTTAAAATATATTTTATTTATTCATTTTTAAGCAGAGAGAGACAGAGAGAGAGAGAGAGAGAGAGAGAGAGAGAGAGAGAGAGAGAGAGCACACCAAGGCCACCACCTTGTGGGTCTGGCTTATGTGGGTCCTGGAGAATTGAACCCGGGGCCTTAGGCACTGGAGGCAAGTGCCTTAACCGCTGAGCCATCTCTCCAGCCCTATCTGAGTTATTTTTAAGCATTTTAATTTATTTACTTGCAAACAGAGAAGAAAGAGAGAATGGTTAAGCCAGAGCCTATAACCACTGCAAAGGAACTCTAGTCACATGTACCACTTTGTGCATCTGGCTTTATGTAGGTACTGTGGAGTTGAACCCAGGTTATTAGGCTTTGCACCAAGTGCCTTAACTGCTGAACCATCTCTCCAGCCCCTTTACCTGAGTAATTTTATAAATTAATGGTGTTGCTTCCTCTGTGTTTTATAGACCAGGTAGTAAGTATATCAGTCAGTGGTCTCCAGAGACACCAAAAGGAGAGATTGTCTGGTGATTTGAACGTTAATGGCCCTGTAGACTCAGGTATTTTTTATTAAGATTAAGCTTCCTACTTAAGTCTCTAATAGATAGAGCCCTGCTGAGGTGTGTCATTGGGTGTGGATCTCGAGTCCAGCCCAGTTAGGTGTGTAGAGGGCCAGTTTGAGCTCTGGCTGAGTGTGCTTGCTGGTGCAGTATTGGCTTCTATCTCTCTGCTGTAGCTGCTGAAGTGAGCCAGCTTCTTCTGCCATGATGAGGCTTCCCCTGTAATCTGTAAGCCTGAAATAAACCCTTTCGTCCCCATAATTGCTTCTGGTTGGATGCTTGCCCCAGCAATGTGAAGCTAACTGCAACAGGTTGATACCCATGACCACGTATGTAGAGATCTCGTATGTCAGCCTCTTGACATGGCTCCCAGGGAGCACATGCTTAGCTCCTTCAAAGGCTAATCTCTAAAACAAAAATCAAGGTAGCTCCTAAAATAAGAGGCTCTGAATCCCCTTCCCTGAGGTGGGAGAGATAGAGTAGGAGGAAGTGAGATCTGGGTAAAATGAGCCTGGACCCAGAGATTAGCCCTCAAGAGAATATGTGCCAACCTGTGCCAGCTCCAGCAGTGGGTGGTTGGTTAGGGGTGACCTTTCCTGATCCTGATTGGACAGACAAGTGGTCCTTAGATACTTGGACCTTCTGTTTAATTCATTAACAAAGATTTTTCTCTGCAGATGTGAAAAGGACTTTTAATATTCTACTGCTTCAACATATCCTTCTGGAGGACATGACTCAATTCACTCAACCCACCATGAAAGGGCTGCTTCTGCAGAATTGCCGGTGGCCTGGTTGAAAATACAGATTCCACGGCCCACCCCAGACTCCATGACTGGATTTCTGGGGGCTAAACCCAAGAATCTGCATGTAACAAACTCCTCTCATGAATATTACTTACTTAGCTTAAGAACTCTTAAGCGGGGGCTGGAGAGATGCCTCGGTGAGTAAAAGAGCTTGTTGTGGAAGCATGACTACCTGAGTTTGGATCCCCAGAACCCGTGTAAAAGCCAGACACAGTGGCATGCATCTGTAATCCCAGTCCTGTGGCAAGATGGGAGGCAGAGACAAGGCAATCCTGTCCACATTGGTTAACAGTGTTCATTAACTGATGAATGCGTAAAGAAAAGAAGCATATATACATAATGTAGTTTTATTTAGCCACAGAGAAGAACAAAAGTATATTGTTTGCATAAAATGGATGCAGCTAGAGATCACTACAGTAAGTGAAATCAACCAGATTCAGAAAGACAAATATTACATATCTTCTCCTATTTGTGAATTCTAGATTTTGTATAGCTGAACAAACCATGCACATATATTTATATCTATACATATAAGACATGAAAACAGAAGAGAGACAAGAGAAGGAAAGAGACTAGTCAGAGGAGAGAAGGGGAAAGAGTATAGAAGTGAATATGGTCAAAGCACACAAAATACTTGTACATAGGGAAACCATCGCTATGTACAATGACTATATATCAATAAACACAAGACTAGACAAGCCGACAGAGACAAAATGTAAGCTAGTGGCGACCACCCCTGGAGGAATGGGGGCTGAGGAGTAATAGCTGATGGGCACAGGAATTCCCTGTGAATGAGGACAGGTCATGAGTTAGAGAATGGTGATGGTGCATTACTTCATGTATATGCCCCAAACCACACACTTGCACTTCAAAAAGTGAATTTTTGACCTAACAAATGATCTCAGTAAAGATTTTGTCAAATGCTTCAGAGCATTTAAGATCACATTGGTCCCTGGAGGCCCCTGAACTCCACTCCCTGTAATTGCAGATCTGTGAGGCTCCTTTTCATAGCTACTACTCAGGAAGCTTTTTGGTGTTTGTCACGATAATCATTACCTAAAAAGTCATTCTGTGTAGACCTAGGCTAAGTTATTTCTCTCAAAGATTCCTTTTTCTGGGATACGTAAACTCATGGTCCCAAATCTTCTGATGAGGACATGTGAGTTTGGATGCTGGGCCCATTCTGATTCTTGGAGAGCAAAGCATATGTCAGCAAAAAAAAAAGGTGAAATGGCTTCCTGTCTACCTGTGACCCTAACAAATATAAAAAGTAGATCGAAACAATTTGGTATTTTCCAGACCTACACTTATGCAAGTCTATTGCAGCCATCATCACCACCATTATCCTCACTTTGGGCAAATCAAAGGGAAGAACTGGGGTGAGATGAGCCTGGAAGAAGAGAGGCATGTTCGTGGCACAAGTTGCTTTAAATTTTTTTTAATGTTCCAGGTTTACTAGTTTAAGTGGAAAAAAAAACCCTCAAAACTTAATTTTTAAAAAAGTTGGCCATGCAGGTGGGAGGGACGAAAAGAAAAGAGATTAGCGACACAAGCTAGTATCCCTAAAATTACCTTGAGAGTTTGACTTTGGAATCATAAACATGTTTTTATATGATTAAAATAACTATGTGGGGGCTGGAGAGATGGCTTAGCAGTTAAAATAACTATAAGGGACTGGGGAGCAGTTAAAAGCATTTGCTTGAAAAGCCTGCTGGCCCGGGGTTCATTTTCCTAGCCACCCACATAAACCAAAAAAAGTAATACAAGTGTTTGGTGGTCCATTTGCGAGAGATCCTGGCATGCCCATACATACCCCTCCCCCCAGCCAACGTGACTGTGAGTGTGCAAATAAATTTAAAAAAAGTTAAACAACCAATAAAATAACTACGGAAATTAATAAAATTGTAGAGGCAGTTTAATCACCTAGAAGAAAGTGTTCAGGTATTTTAAAACATCATAATTTGACTGGAATGAAAACTATGACATAAAGAACTTCAAAAGCAAAAAACAAATAAACTTTTCTTTTGGTAGTATTTGGAATTGAGCCCAGGGTCTTTAACATGCTAGGTAAGTACTTTACCACCTAGTGTACATTCCCAGCCTCTTATGTGTGTGTGCATGTTCATGTTCATGTGGGCACGTGTGTGTGTGTGTGTGTGTGTGTGTGTGTGTGTGTGTGTGTACATAGAGGACAACTTCAGATGCCATTCATCTCCAAACACTATCCACCCTTTTTGAGACAAGGTTTCTCGTGTCCTAGAGCTCATCCATCAGGCTAGACTGGCTGGCCAGTGAGGCATCCTCCTGTCTCTGCCTTCCCAACACTGGGATTACAAACTCGTGCTACTATGCCCTGCTTTTTAAAAATGGCTACTGGAGGGGCTGGAGAGATGGCTTAGTGGTTAATACATTTGCCTGCAAAGCAGAGGGACCTGAGTTTGATTCCCCAGGACCCATGTAAAGCCAGATGTACAAAGTGGCACATGTGTCTGGAGTTTGTTTGCAGTGGCTGGAGGCCCTGGTGTGCCCATTCTCTCTGTCTTCCTCTTTCTCTCTCTTTTCTCTCTCTTGAATAAATAAATAAATAAATAAATTTTTTAAAGTGGGTACTGGAAATCAAACTCAGGTTATTATGCTTGCAAGGCAAGCATTTTATGAACTGAGCTATCTCCCCAGGCCCTCAACATTTTTAAACTTTATTTTCAGACAGGCTTGTTTAGATCTTCAGTCATCCTGCCTTACCCTCAAGGCTGAGCCGCCACCATACCTGACTTAAATTTACATCTGTTCTAGTAGTTATATTTTAAGTATATCAGTATAGTCAGTCTTCACTATCACGTATGTAATAGGATAAAACAAACATTAGGAACCAAGATTTTCAACATAAAAAAGTTATAATGTTAAAGTCAGACAAGTAAAAACCATGCAGTCCTAAATTTAAATTAGAAGATGTAAGAAATATGACATGTTTTCAATTGAAAGACATCCCTTAGTGACTATTAGAAAGGTCTAGGACAATGATGAGTTTGGAATCAGTCTATCCTGGTGCCCAGGCTGTGATCTTTGAGCACAGTTTTCCATTTCAAATGAAAGTGGCTATTTTGAGAAGAAATGACAACGCAAAACGCAGACCATCTTCTCATATTGGAAGGCAAGCAAGCTATCCAGCACTAAGGTCACAGCCAGAATGTCAATCAAAGAGGCTGCCACACACCAAGCACAGGCCAGTTTAAGCAGTAAGATGAATAATAGCTGCACTGGATTAAGATAGAATCAAGCCAATGAATTTATAATGATGCTAAACACACAAAAAGTATTGATCTTTGGGGAATTGACTCATTTTTCTGTGACAAAAGAAGCACTTTCTATGTCCTGGTATAGATTATGCCTCAGAACAATCAGATTATTGGTGAAAGTTTCTCTTGCTAGACTTAATCTCATAAATGAAGTGGGAATGATCAAAGTCATGATGAGGATTTGTAACTTCCATGTGAGTTAATGGGGACAGTCGAGCACCAGGAACCGCCAATCCCCAGACAACCAGACACTTTGCACCCCCTTTTATGAAGTATCCTTGAAGTGCAACCCAATCTGAATCCAATGCAGGGAAGAAGAGAAGGGAAGAAAAGAGGAGGGAAAAAGTGAAGAGGAGGGAGGGAGGGAGAGAGAAAGAGAGAGCGAGAGCGAGAGCGAGAGCGAGAGCGAGAGCGAGAGAGAGAGAGAGAGAGAGAGAGAGAGAGAGAGAGAGAGAGAGAGACTTCCAGCCACACTAATTGGAGTAGTAATCACTATTACACTACCACATGAATTCAGGGGACAAACCATATTCAAGTCACAGCGTGCATTGCCTCAGTTTTACCAGTGTTCTCAGCATCTCTGCAAACATAATTTTGTAATGGTTTAAATGCTCGTGTTCTCTCCAGGATCCATACGTTGAAACTTTTGTCAGTGTAATAGTATTAAGTCTTGGCATCATTAAGTCTTGGTAATTAAGTCGTGAGGGTAGAGCCTTCAAGATGGAGTTAGTGGCTTTGTAAATGGGAGGGAGGTTTTTAGCCCTTTTGCTCTTCCTTCTTCTACTATCCCAGGACGTGCTGCTTCTGAGGAGGAGGACCCTTGCCAGACGCCCAGTCTCCACTGCTTCGAACAATGTCTGCCGTGTGTCAATGACCAAGACCAAGTATTTTGCTACAACAGCACAATAGTAAGACTTAAAACACTAGAATTCTTCCTTCTTTCCCATCTGTGACAAAGCTACAATGGCTGTCTACACAATGGACAGGCTGAGAACCCAGTAGCTGCTCAGTCCACAAGGTTGGATGCCTCGGCGACCCAATCTAAAGCCAAAGGCTAGAGGTTTCCTGAGAGTTTCTGGTCTTCAGTCTGTGTTGGAAGGCTGATTGTCAGATTCTGGGTTCAACAGAGAGTCTAAGACTTTATTTATTTTAATGCCAGGAAAGACTGTAGAGATCTGAAGTCATATGGAGAGAGAGGCATGAGACCCAGAGAGAGAGAAGAAGATAGGGCAGACAGGCAGGAGAGAAAGAGAAAAAAAGATTGAGAAAGGGAGGGAGGGAAGGAGGGAGGGAGGGAGGGAGGGAGAGAGAAAGAGAGAGAGAGAGAACACACAAGTATGGGCATGTCAAGGCCTCTTGCCAGTGCAAATGAGCTCCAGATGCATGCACCATTTTGTGCACCTGCCTTTAAAATGGGTACTGGAGAATCAAACCAAGGTTGGCAGACTTTGTAAGCAAGTGACTTTAACTACAGAGCCATCTCCCCAGCCCAGAAAAATTATTTTTAAAGACTGAGAAGAAACAGGAGGGAAAACAGAAGGATAAGGCTTAAATCATCAACTTTGGGTCACTTCTAAGTGATTAATTCTCTTTTGCTTGACAGGACATCTGATATTTAGAAATCACATTAAAACAATGCCATGATCTTGGACACTTAGCCTTTGGGTAATTTATTTTGTTAAGTGGGTACGCAGAGCAGAGACAGTCTCCCTCACACAGAACCACTTAGACATCTAATTGGAGGTCAGCCCCTGCTCTGCCGAAGCCGGTTTTTGTCTGCTGAATACCCTCAATGGCGAGCCTCTCCAGGATTATTTGCTTACTCTGGGAAATGAAAAGATGGCACGGCTTGTCAACCATGAGGCGTTTTTCTTTGGCTGTATATCATGTTGGTTTTTTTTTTTTGTAAGAAAAAATCACAAGAATATATAAAAGTTTTTGCTGAATAGAAACCTGCATTTTTAGGAGAAAATGGATGAAACAGTTTGGGGCTTTGGGGCCACCTGTTGCTCTCCTGTGAAAGTCTCCCACAGTCTTGATTTTGTTCTGCCACCAGCCCGGTGCCAGGATTTACATGGCCACGGTGGGGAGGACAGCTGGATTTAGCATAAGTAAGAATAACTGCTTTTCCCCTGGGGAGAGACATAAAGGATAAGTGCATAAGGCACAGAGACAATATTATTGAGAATTATATTTCTGTTCAGCTCTTTTATTCACTCTGAATCCTGGACTCTGTTGCAAATAATAAAAGCAAGAAGCTAGTTGGCCAAGAGCCAAGGTCTGGGATTAGTGGAGAGACTACAGTGGACCCTTAATGTCCATGGGTTCTGCATCCACGGATTCACTCCATCTTAGACTGAACAACGTTCAAACAGATGTGTTTCTACTGAAGATGCAGGCTTTTCCCTGTATAATTCTCTAAACAATACGGTATAGCTATATACCTGGCAGGTATATTGTATTGGGTAAGACCAGTAATCTAGGAGCAATTCATGGATACAGGAGGATGTACATTCCATATTGTAAGTGGCATGAGCATATTCAGGTTCTGGTGTCTACGAGGGTTTCCCCATGGAAGCCAAGGGTAAGACTGTATTTAGTTTGGAGGAAAAAAAATCATTTATTAGTGATGGTTAAAATATTGCCATTTGGATCTAATATTTTAAATTAAATTGATTTTTTTTAATATGCATGGTGGTGGGGTGAGGGGAGGCCCAACCAGGGTCTCTTGCTGCTCACAAATGAATGCCAGATGCTTGTGCTTTTTTTTTTTTTTTGCATCCAGCTTTACATGGTGGCTTAGGAATTGAAACTGGGCTGTCAAACAAGCACCTTTAACTGCTATTTAATTTATTGATATTGGCAGGAAAATATAAATTAGGAACAACTTGAATTAGGAAGAAAAAGATGAATTCTGCCAGAACTTCTATCTAGGAACACACGTGGTATTTGTTGTTGTTATCTTAATTTGGCTTTTTTGAGGTAAGATCTCCCCATGTAGTTCTGACTGGCCTAGAACTCTCTGTGTAGACTAGGCTGGTCTCATACTTGCAGTGATCCTCCTGCCTCTGTCTGCCAAGTGCTGGAATTACAGGCTTGCATCTCTGGACACAGGCATTGTGTGCATCTGTTCCAGCCTCCTCTCAGTGTGTGCTATGCTCAGATTGGACTGTTATTATCCCATTATAACCTGATTCCTTTTCTCTCCCTTATCAAATGATGAGGGAAATTTTACTCTAACATTCTGAAAACCAGTGCTGCTGGTTTTTCCTTTTCACTCTTAAGTATTCCCATTTTTCCTTTTCATGTAACCTGTTGACTTGGTTGCGAGTTCCCAGTTAGGTCTACAGTGCGGCTGAATCAGAGAAAAGACACAAGGTCTTGAGGTTTATTGGAATTTGCTAACAGGGGAGATAAAGTCACTAATAGGGTGGTCCTGGGCAGCACAGTAGGGGTCAGCAGAAGCAGCTGCTGGGTGAGTAGCACTGATCCACACCACAGTGCACCATGCTGTTTGTTGCAGGGAGTGAGCAGAGGTTTGGCTTAGACCACACACAATGACTTGGCTAGCTTGTCCTGTATGACCAGCATTCTAAGGAACGCCGCAGCTTGCAGGTGACAAAGCAGTTTCTCTCACGGTATGCTGCGTCTCCCAGGCTCCTGTGAAGAGCCAGAGTTCTTTCAGATAGCATGTCTGGGCCATTCCCTCCTCTGCCCACCCTCGTTGTCATCTCTCACTTGGTGAGAGCCTTGGGAATGAAAGGGGTACTTCAGGGACATATTTAAAGAGCACAGATGAGACGGTTCGGTAGGTACATTGAAGAGAAGGTGGTTACCAAGAACCATTATGTATCAGCTGAAAACAAATAAAACGTGGGTAATAGACGATGGAGAAGTGGAGGGACTGGAAAGGTTAGTCAGTGACTATTAATTTACAGTTAGAGCGAAGGAGCAAGTGCTGAGGTTCACTGCACCGTGGGGCAAATGTCAATGAGTGGACGGCATATTGAAAAACAGCAACTATGGTGGCTTCAATGTAAAATGTCCCCCATAGCCTCAAGTGTTTGTGATTAAGCCTCCGACTAGATCTCCAGTTGGTGGAGCCTTGGAGAAAGGTGTGTCACTAGGGGTAGATCTTGGGATTTTATAATCCAGCCCCCCTGGCCAGAGCTAGCCAGCGAACTCTTGCTGCTTCTTCCCCACAGATGTGACACTTTGTGGTCTATTCTTACCATGTTTTTCCCACTGTGATGAAACTTCTCCTCAAAACTCTTCTCCAAAATAAACCCTTTCCTTCCGTAAGCTGCTTCTGGTCAGGTGTTTTGCCCCAGCAATGAGAAGGCAATGACAGCAACACCTCATCTTGAGCTCAGACAGACCTGGGCAGAACCCTAGCTTCCCTGCATGCTACCTAGCTTTGTGATCCTAGAGACATTAATTTTCTGTTACATAATTTCATTATTGATAAAATGAAGATTAAGGATACTGTTATCTCACTGGGGTTTGTGATGAACCAATACATACATAAGGAACATTTCTCTTTGTGCCTAGTGTTGATAAGTATTCCACAAAAGTTAGCTTAATTTTTTTGATTGTTAATAATTAGAAACACTGTATGGTCAAGTCTTATAATGATATGCCTATTTCCCTCCTCCTTGTTCCCAAGCTTCATATTTTTTATAGCATAAAGGGGTTTTTGAGAGATTTATAATTTGAGCATTGATATTAAAAATAAAGAAGGGATCTGGATGTGGTGGCACACGCCTTTAATCCCAGCACTTGGGAGGCAGAGGTAGGAGGATTGCCAAGAGTTCAAGGCTACCCTGAGACTACATGTGAATTCCAGGTCAGCCTGGGCTATATACCTTGAAAAACCAAAAAGAAAGAAAGAGAGAGAGAGAGAAGGAGAGAGAGAGAGGGAGAGAAGAAAGAAAGAAGAAAGAGAAAGAGAAAGAGGCTGGAGAGATGGCTCAGCAGTTAAATGTGCTTGCTTACAAAGCCTGATGGCCTGGGGTTTGATACCCCGCTGCCCACATGAAGCCAGATGTAGAAAGTGATGCATGAATCTGGAGGTTGTTTTCAGAGGCAATAGGTCTGGCTGGTGCACCCACTTATTCTCTCTCTCTCTCTCTCTCTCTCTCTCTCTCTCTCTCTCTCTCTCTCTCCCTTGCTAATAAACAATAAAAATAGTTTTTATAAGATTCAACAGTCTAGAGTATGAAGTCTTGTTCTAGAGACTTCTGTCTGACACTTGGAGTCCTGCGGTCTGCTGACCCACCTCCAAATGCCAGCTATAAACTGAATCTTCCAAATAAGGCTTGTTTCTGGAGCTCCCATTGCCACGCTCTGCTCTGCAGGGATCCTGGGACCCTTGGTGTCTTTCCCAGCAGTGAGCCTGGCTTGCTGAGTGTCCCCCAGGACCCCAGAACTAGCTTTCCTGAAGGAAGAGGGTGGGGCTGGTGTCAGTCCAGACCCAGCTAGTTCTTCCAGAAGTGTCTGTGGCATGAGATATGACAGCAGGAGTGGGTTTGTTCTCCTCAGGAAACCAACATCCCAGTGATTGGGTCTCTTTTCCAAAGTAGTGCCAGGCTCTTCTGCAGGGCATGAATTGCCCCTGTTCTACTGTGCACCGAGTCAGCGGGGAATGAGAAGGCAGGAGCCCAGAATCGCAGCCCCATAGATGCTAGCAGTGTGAAAGGTAGAGAGCTTCATATTAACAAGAGAGCTTCCAGCCAGGAGTGCTGACTGACTAAACGCTTAGTGCACAGAATGGAGGGAAAGAGCATTGTGTGATACTGTCACAGAGGACATTTATCTAAGAACCACAGTGAGAATATGATGGAGAGAAAAGTATTAAAAAACTGTCCCTTGATCCTGGTCTAATTGCTGTCAGGGAGATGATGACTGATGAGGAGGAAGAGAAGAGTGGAACCTGGAAAGTCCTCCCGGGAGCTGACATAGTGACACCAGGAGGAAGCCATGCCAGCAGGGAGGAGATGGAAACCATGGCTTTAACTGGTTAGAAGACTGTTTCTCTCCACGGCTCTCTTTGCAGTGTGGCCAAGGGCTCAGGTTTCTGCCTTCTTATTGCCTACCTCCCCCCCCCTCCTGATTGCAGAATGCGGGGAAGAAGGGAAGCCATCTCTTCTCAAAGGCATGATCAAGAAGTTGCACATGGGGCTGGAGAGGTGGCTCAGCGGTTAAGTTGCTTGCCTCCAGAGCCTAACTACCTGAGTTCAATTCCCCAATGCCCACGTAAGCCAGATGCACAAAGTGGTGCATGCATCTGGAATTTGTTTGGAGTGGCTGGTGGCCCTGATGTGCCCATTCTCTCTCTCTTCTCCATCTCTCTCTCTGTACCTCTCTGCTTGTAAATAAATGAATAAATAATAATGCTTAAAAAAAAAGTTGCACATGGCCAGTGGCGCACACCTTTAATCCCAGCACTCAGGAGGCAAAGGTAGGAGGATCACTGTGCGTTCGAGGCTATTCTGGGTCCAGGTCATATAGTCCAGGTCAGCCTGGGCTATAGGAGATTCTACCACAAAAACAAACAAACAAAAAAGAAAAAAAGTTGGAGAGATGATTCAGCGATTAAGTGTGCTTCCAGCTGGGTATGGCCAAGTGTGCCTGTGACCTCGGTCCCCCAGGGGAACAGGAGAATCATAGGAACCCATCAGGGGCAGGGGAGAGGGGGGAACACAAGCTCCAGCTCAAAACAAGACCTAGAGGACAAGTGATGGAGCTGGGCATATGACGTTCTGTCCCGGCTGTCATTGTCCAATACCACCCCTGCCATCTTTCCCCCCACCCCCCAGCTGCACCAGGCCAGTGAATGGGCTCCCATATGGGCATATACACATGTATACCCCAACATATACAAGCAAAAGTAATAATAATAAAAGTTGCACATATTATTTTGGCTTACGTTCCACCAGCAAAACTTGCTTATATAGGACCACACATTTCTCTGAGAAATGGCTCATACCTCCAACAGACTCAAGGCCTTTTGCTCTCCCCTCCTCTACTTCCCAAAGCTCAAGAACCTGCCTGGCAGACCCATCCCTGGATGACAGAAGATGGGGAAAAAAAAGAAGTAGACAAGGATGGAATCTTCTTTTACCAAAAAGGGTTGCCACTTACTTAACTTTTATTACTCCTAAAAGAAATGGGACTTTTAATGTCACCAAGCAGGCAAGATGACGTAATCTGGGACTGGGACCCCACTTCAGCCAGCAGAGTGGCCAGTTGTCACTGCTATGAAATCCCAAAGAAGATTCGGAAGGCGCCATGCCAGAGGCACATTCAAGGTTGAGGGACAACTTGAGGTGTGCTGTGAAGAAGCCCCAGCCTTCTATGGCTGTCTCCCTGGGTGCTCTTCGCCTAAAGCACCAGCCCTCTTCTGGAGAGAAAAGACTTAGACACTCGTCAGGAATGCGTGTCCTTGGCCAAATTGGAAGCAATGCTTCATTCTGCTCAGACTGGATTATTTTGGACGTGGCTCTGCAGCCAGAAGAGCTCCGCTGCTCATCCTGAAAATCAAACAGACCGAGGTGTGCAGCTACCAGACATCATGGCATTTGAAAAGCAGCGGAGATGGAAATGGAAAGTAGAAAAGAACCATCTCCAAGATATTTAACACAGGCAGTGCATAGAATTTGTATGCTTACATATCTTTTTATATTTAAATAAATTTTTATTTTAGCATAGCTTCAGATTAATGGAAAATTGAAGAGGCCTATAGAATTCTTTTTATACACATCTTCTTTTATTGAATAAAGACGTTTTTCTGAATATTTTAACAGGAAATTAGAAACAAAAATTAGTTCAGCCTAGGAAATTGAAAAATGGACCATTTTCTGTCACTCTGGGCACATGAGATATTTAGCAAATTACTCAATATCTTCGAACCTCAGTTTTCTCATTTACAAAACAGATGTTTCAGAGTTGCTATGGTGACAATATAATGACGCATATATTAAATATCTCTGTTGAATACTGTGTAGAGTTTGAAACCCCGATCATCTTTCATTCTAATAATTACTCTCTGGCACTCGATAGTATTTTAACTGATTGAGCGCAGTGTGCCTTGACATGAAGGGGTTAATGTGTTTAATTATCATGTCATAGTGTGGGCTACAGACTCACTAATGAAGGGTTGCTAAGCTGATGGTGGAAAAGCTAGAAATCATTAAACAATTAAATTTCCACTTGTAGAACAAGTGGAATAATTTCCCTCAGAAAATAAACATGAAATTTTAGCAGATGTAATAATTTCCTCCAAGTAAAACATTTAATATGACTCACAAAGGCTCTGAAGAAGGAAGAGTTCTTAGGAGTGTCTGGAACCTACTGTGTCTCTTTCTGAAGATAAGGAGCAGAAAAACTATGCAAGATTTGGACAATAACTAGAAGAATTTTATGAACCAGAGAGGAATAAAAATTTCCCTAACAAACGGTACCTGGCGATGTGTGCATATATTATTAACAGTGGTGATTGATGGGACTTCCTAGGAGATGGAGGAGTAATTTTCAACATATCTGTATTTCCTTTAGTGAACAGGCATTGAATGCTGTCACAAATGAAATCCTGTCATTTGTGACAGTATGAGTGAACCTGAAAGTCATCATCTTAAACAAAATAAACCAAGCACAGAAAAAGTCTACATATGCGCGAGATTGTCTCACGTATATGTAGAATCTTTAATGTTACCAGGTGTTGGTAGGGTGGGTAATGGGGTGAGAGGGACCTGGGAGATGCAGGCTGAAATACACACAATACTGTTCTACAGGAGGAGTGTGTGCAAAGAGCTACTGTACACAGGCAGCAAACTACTGCATTCTTGAAAATTGTTGACAGCAGATTTACTTAAGAGTCTTCACCCAGCATGGTGGTACATACCTCTAATCCAAGTACTTGGGAGTCTGAGGCAGGGGGATCACATGTTTGAGGCCAGCCTGGGCTACACAGTAAGATTCTGTCAGAAAGAAAGAAAGAAAGAAAGAAAGAAAGGAAGGAAGGAAGAAAGAAAGAAAGGTAGGAAAGAAGGAAGGAAGGACAGAAAGAAGGAGGAAGGAAGGAAGGAAGGAAGAGAAAAAAAGAAGGGAAGAAGGAAAGGGAGAGAGAGAATTCTCATCTCCCCAAAAGAATGAAATAATGTGTTGATTTGCTTAGCCTTTCCATAGCATGTTCATATTAAAAAAGATGTTTCACAAAACAGACATATTCAATTAAAAATATATATATATTTATTTGAGAGAGAGAGAGAGAGAGAGAGAGAGAGAGAGAGAGAGAATAGGCATACCAGAGAATCTAGCTACTGTAAACAAACTCCAGATGCATGCACAACCTTGTGCAACTGGTTTTACCTCGGTACTGGAGAATTGAACTGAGGTCCTTAGGCTTGAGGAAAGCCGCCTTAACCACTGAGCCATCTCTCCATCCCAACATATTCAATTGTAATGTCAGCTTTTAAATTAAAAGTTATTTAAATGCTAGGCATCAAGCTTCAAAGCAGATGGTGGGCTATATTATCTTATTGAAATAAAACAACTGAGAAACAATGAGTTTATCTGGCCACAATTTTTTTAAAAGGTCATGTTCCCCAGGAAACAGCACAATTATACCTCGGATTTCCAAAATAAGCCAACCAGAAAAGCAAAGATTTCCATAATGAATGGATGAAAGGGGATTCCTGCTATATGTAGCTTCACTTTCAGCCATGAGTGAAATGGTGCACACCGTAAATCCAGCATTCAGGAGGCCGAGGCAGGAGAATCACTTGAGCTCAGGCCTAGTCTGGGCAACATATCAAGACTACGTCTCAAAAAAAGAAAACACAACTCAATAACAACAGCCCTTGGTTTTTTTTCTTTTTTTCCATTTGTGTGATTGCTGATGCCCATGATTCCCTGGAAACTGAGGAGCAAGTTAAAAATAAAGACCATTTTTTCCCCTCTTAAAAGACAGGTACAAATGAATTGGTTTGAATATTCCGTGTTTCAGGTAGTTTACCCTTGCCCCTTTATCCAAGGAAATCATTGTGTTGGATACAGTTTGGAAGCCCAAGATGAGGCACCGGTGTCCTCAGTGTGGTAGGACTAGAAGGCTGGTTCTTGCCACACAGGTGTACTCTGTAATGCTGCCTTAGCATCTCACCCAAGAGCTGGCTAAACATGCAGAATCCTGGGCCCCACCTGATCCTGATTGTGGTATCACTGTGGTGGTTTGAATCTGATGTTGCCCATAAACTCTCGCATTTTGAATGCTTGGTCTCCAGCTGGCGGCAATTTGGGTGGATGGGCCTTGCTGGAGGAAATGTGCCAGGGTTGGTTTAGGGGTGTCAGAGCCAGCTCCCCCTAGCCAGAGCTCAACTCACTCTTGCTGCTTTCTGCCAGCTGCTGTGGCAAGATGTGATGTCCAGCCTCTGCTCTGCCAGCCTTTCCCTGCCAGGCTGAGACTTGCCCTCGAGACTGTAAGCTGAAATAAACCCTTTCCTCTCATTGGCTGCTTTGGGCTGGGTGTTTTGTCCCAGCAATGCTAAGGTCACTACGACAGAGACAGACCTCTATGATGTGAACGCACAATGAACTTTGAAGACTTCTGATTTACTAAAGATTTGTCAAATTTGCTTCCCTACTTGACAGATTGGGCCAGGAGATGCCCTTTCCCGGAGGCCATATGAAGCAGGGAGGGAGGTGGCCAGTTAGCACTTCCAAGGAGCAAGCTGTTTTAGATGAGCCATCCTTCCTTTACCAACTCATCCAAAAGCCTGTCCAAACTGAGAAGATGAAAACAGAAAAAGCATGGCAGTTTTCAGAGAAATTATCTTGGCTGTTACAAAAATTGTACTAAAGGAACTCATAATATTGGCATGATAGATTAGAGTAATTGAAACCCATCTAATGCTGAGGAATAAGGAATTAAAAAGATCCTGGCACTATCCATTGTACCACAGAGCCACCTTATGGCGCATCTAATAGCTGCAAAGCAGCTGTGAAAAGCTGTGTCATAGAACAAAGTATCAGCTTGGGAAAATGTCTGCATTGGTTTCCTGAGCAAACAAAGCTGCTTAAAAGACACAGCCAGAATCTATTGTCAATTTAGAGATGCATACATATGCACAAGAAGAAAGCCTGCAAGGGCTGCTCTAATATAGTAACAGTGGTTACAGATTTAGAGTGGTTTTTTTTGTTAGAGTGTTTTTTTTTAAACAAAGATTTCTCGTTCATTATTTATGTGCATGTGTTTGTGAGTGTGTGAGGGCATGCGCACGCATTCCGTGGTGAACACGCGGAGGTCAGAGGACAGTGTTAGGGTCCATCCTTGCCTGCCCACCTCATTTGAGGCAGCGTGTCTCGATTTGATGTTTCATGCTGTTCTCAAAAGAAGCTTCCAGGAACTCCTCCTGTCTCCCCCTCCCACAGTGCGCTCGGCTTACCCTTACAGGAGTGTCTGGCTTTTCATATGAGGTCTGGAGATCAAACTCTGAGCACTCTGGTTTGGTGAGCGCTTCATCCTCTAAGCCTCTCCCTAGCCCTAGAGTGATTTCATTTTGTTTTGATTGTGCTTTCTACGTGTTCTGCAATAGGCATGTATTTCTTTTGTACAAAGAATAAAAGAGATGTCATAACAAAGTGATCAAGACATAGCTCTGCATTTCTAGTCATAGAGTGGACTTTTTTCAACTAGATACTCATTTCTACTCGCTCTGATTCAATTAGGGCCAACCATCAATCTTGGCACCTCTTGCTTTAGCACTATTGCTCTGGTTTTAACTCTGGTGCTCACTCTTGACCGCATGGTACTGTTACCTGGAAGTTTTACAAAGCAAAACACAAAAATCCCACAAAAGTATGGATGGTTTCCCACACAAACACCTGAGTGCTGTAATGTTGAAATAATCTCCCAAAGTTGAAACCCACTACTCCATAAGGATGGAAAGATATTCAGTGTTTGTTTTTGAAATACATTAGTACAGTATTTGTTTAGACACTAAAAGGAAAATGTTTCTCCACTCATAGTGCTTTTACCACCAATTCAAGGGGAGTTTCCTCACACTAGCTAATTTTCCCACTGCCCAACACCAACTGAGCACTCTGTAACTTGAATTCTGATACTGACTGCAGAGTTAGCACACAGCACACAGAGTGGAAATAATCCCACAAACCTGCCTGCCCACTTCAGGTTTTTAGTTGTAAGGAGTGGGTGTCCAGGTTCTCATACCTCTAATCAATTTAGCTGTGTTGGGGCCTGGAATACAGCACTCCAAAGACGCTTTGGCATGACGAGTAGCTTGAGCTGAAGCAGACTTGTCTGCCCTCTTCCTGTCTTTTCTTCTGCATTTTCTTCTCCCCATAAAAGGTCATAGAAACTAGAACTTCCTTCCTTGAAGCCAACCAGCCATAAAACCCATCAGAATGACTCTACTTCCTCCCCCACCCACCATCCCTTATCTGGTGTTGCAGTTACCTTTTTGTTGCTGGGACAAACATCCAACCATAAGAAGCTTATGGGATGAAAGGGTTTATGTCAGGCTTACAGATTTCAGGGGAAGCTCCATCATGGCAGAAGAAGCTAGCTCACTTCACCAACCACAGCAGAAAGGGAAAAACCAGCACTAGCAAGCATGAACAGCCAGAGCTCAAACTTGCTTTCTACATGCCTAGCAGGCCTGGACTCAAGACCTGCCCCCAGTGACACACCTTGAGCAGGGCTCTGTCTACTAGAGACGTAAGTTGGAAAAATACCTGAGGACTGGAGAGATAGCTCAGCAGATAGTCACTTTCTTGCAAAGTTTAACAACCTAGGTTCAATTCCCCAGGTACCACATAAAGCCAAATGCACAAAATGGCACATGTGTCTGGAGTTTGTTGGCAGTGGCAAGAAGCCCTGGTGCGTCCATACTCACTTTCTCTCTCTGCCTCTCTCTTTCAAATAAATAAATAAAAATATTTTTTAAAATACCTGAGTCTATGGGGAACATACATATACATTCAAACCACCACACCTTGTAAGAAAGGGCTGGCCATAAGGAAACCCTCTGAACACCTTTAATCTCTGCACTCTGGAGGCAGAGGTAGGAGGATCGCTGTGAGATGGAGACCACCCTGAGACTATGACTGCATAGTGATTTCAGGTCAGCCTGGGCTAGAGTGAGACCCTACCTCAAAAAACAACACCACAACAAATAAAAGTAAGCTGGAAATAAACACTTTCTTTCCAAAGCTGCTTCTGGTCATGTGTTTGGCACCAGCAATAAGAAGTTAACTGCTACAGAGTTTACCCAGTCCTCCTTCTTTATAGCTACAAATCAGATTTCTGGGACCTTCCCCTGAGGTTCATAACTTCCTCTAGTGACACAGAACTGGGTAACACTTTCCTAACCAGTGTTTATCAACGCTGTCAGATGGGATGCAAATGAACAGCCAAGGCAGAGTGTCTGGGAGAAGTCTGAAGGGTTCTGAGCAGAGGAGCTTCGTCATTGTGGACTTTGGGGAAGAACCACCACCACGCGAGGGTCCTTCTCAAATCACACTTTATTGGAGAGCCTTTTGATTGAGGGGGGAGCTGGAAGCGAAGGGGCGAGCGCTAAGAAGCAGCTGCTTTTATAGGAAAAAAGGACACGGATCATCCCATGATTGGCTGGCTCCTGCTTGCCACCCCCAGACACCACGGGATTGGCTAGGATAGCTTGTAGTAAAGTAGCCTTCCATTGACCTTTGACATTATAGTAAAGTAGTCTTCCCAAGCATTGCCTAATCCCAAATGCTGGGATTAAAGGCGTGCGCCACCACACCCGGCTCTCTGTAGTGGGATTAAAGGCGTGCGCCACCACGCCTGGCTCCCTGCAGGGACACCGTCCTTCTGACGCATAGATCGGCTCACCAACCCAGAAGCTCTCCTTAACACTGTCTTCTGGGGATTCTGTGGAAGCCCACTATGTAGATTAAGTCAATGGTCCTTGGTTATTGACGTCAGTGGTGACCCTTGAATCACCTGGAATCAACCAGCCCCCAGCCTCCAAGTCAACTTACTAGGCTAACCTCAGATATGACTGAAAGGAACCCATTGTAGATAACAAAAGTCCTCTCACCTCTAGAGTAAGTTTTGTTTTTTCAAGGTGAGGTCTCACTCTAGCCCAGGCTGACCTAAAACTCACTCTTATAGTCCCAGGCTGACAAAATATTAGTTATACAATCCTTTGATTATGTATTTTAGGTTGTTTTTTAAAGTCCCTTCACCATCACTTATTCCATGATGTTCAACAAACACGTATTGAGTCAGGCATGTGTAACCTGCAAGCCACGTGCCTCCTGTATCAGATGGACAGCTACACACGTGGCCAACACATTTGTAGGTGACATGTCATGTTGCAATGTCAAAACATTGGAGATCCTTGATCGAATAAATCCCTTTTACCATGCGAGTCCCATAGTGACCTGTGAATTCAGTAGAAGAATTATTATTAAGTCCACCTTGGGGAAGAGGCAGCCCAGATCTCAAGCCTGGATGCTGGGGTGGGGGTGTCACTGTGGTTGGCAGCCGCGTGAGGAGTTGCTGCCACCTCGTGGCTATTCCAGAGAGTGCAGCCAGCCAGGCCCCAGCCCGGAGGCAGCAGGCGCAGAACAGCCCAGCTGCCTCTAGTCAGTCACTTTGATAATGCTTCAGCTGAGCTCACTTATTACCTGGGAAGACCAAGAGCCTGCGCAGTTTATTATGGGTTTGTGGTGTTTATTAATCCGCAACAGTATTGTTTTTGATAGACAACCTAAGATTAAGCCTAATAAAGGACTCTGGGAATGTGGACTCGATAATTTTGTTGGCTTGAGAACAAAGAAGAAAGTCAGTAAATAGTACCTGGATCCTCCAGTAATTACTCCATCTTATAAATTACTGTTTTCTCTTATTCTGGCCCACAGTCTGTCATTCTAGAAAGTATGATATATTAATTTTGAGCTAAGCAATACCCACAGGGAGTAATCAGTTGGCACTGTACAGGTGTTTCCCAATGGAAAAGGTTACTATTGGAATTATTTATAAATGGCATCAGAACACTGAATGTTAACCAAGTGATTTTCATCTGCTTATTAAGTACAGGAGAGATCTATGCACCGGATCATCCCACTCTGACTGGCATTTGAAAGGTCATGTCTTATCCTCTTCAAGGTCATTCAGGCCTTGCCCTCTTCAAGGTGCTTCCTTCCTGTCTTTAGCTTTTAATATTACTTAAATTTGATTATTATGGGCCGGGTGTGGTGGCACATGACTTTAATCCCAGCACTTGGGAGGCAGAGGTAGCAGGATCGCTATGAGTTCGAGGCCAGCCTGAGGCTACAGAGTGAATTCCAGGTCCGCCTGGGCTAGAGTGAGATCCTACCTCAAAACAACAACAACAAAAAATTTGATTATTATGATGTGGGTAAGCCCTACACATTATATAAAAGTATGATATCCATCATGCCTGCCCCTACCCCTCACTCAGCCTGAGAATTACATGTGTTTATCCCCCTGTGTCCACAATCGTACCATCTCGTTTCCACTCCTCTAAACTAGATGTTTCTTATTCTCATTCATATATTTGTACTTTCATTAAGATATATGTATCCATACACAGTATAAAACATTAGTTTCATTTTTTGTGTGTAAGCATTTATGTGGGCACACATGTGTACATGCATACGCATGTGGAAGTTAGGGGTTGATGTTGATGTCTTCCTCTGATGCTCTCTTTCTCGGTGACTGAACCCAGAGCTCCCCGAGTCAGCTTGGCCTGGGGATCCCCGGTCTCCACCTCCCAAGCACTGGGACATGGTGACCATCACATCCAGCTAGCATAGCCTTGCCGTAGCTGCTGAGGTTGGAACCCTGGTCCTCACATGCTCGCTGTACTTCAAGTGCTCCACTGAGCACCAGCCCAGCCCTGGTTTCATGGGTTTCAAACTTTGTTGAAATGTTCTCTTATAGTAACTTGAGTTTTAAAATTCATTGTATGGTTAAAAGACACATTCATATACACATGACCTTTCCATGTGGCTGCCTGGTTTCCTCACACAATGGTGGTTAGCTTCTTTTTTTTTTTTTTTTTTTTTTAAAATTTATTAGGGAGACTGAGAGGAGAGAGAGAGGGACAGAGAGAGAGAGAGAGAGAGAGAGAGAGAGAGAGAGAGAGAATGGGCATGTCAGGACCCCCAGCCACTATAAATGAACACCAGATGCATGGGCTACTTCGTGCATCTGCCATTTTGTGGATACTGGGGAATCGAGCCAGGATCATTAGGCTTTACAGACAAGACCTTAACCACTGAGCCATCTCTCGAGTCCAATGGTTGGCTTTTAAAGGCAAACATTCTGAGAGTGAAGAGCATAAGACAAAATCTCTGTGACTTTGTTTGAGAAGTCATGTAGTATCACTTCTGCCACTTGCTGTTTGTTAAAAGCAAGTTATTGAAACCACTACTATTTAAGGAAAAAGGAATCAGACTCTCCCTTTTGTTAGGAAGGATCAACAAAGAATTTGTGGACATGTTTCAAAGCTACCACATTCTCCCGCTGGACATCCATGTTCTATAGTCTCCCCTATATCCAAAATGTCCCATCTTGGAAGCATTGTACTGCATTTGCTATAACACCAGATTCAGGTCTGAGGCCCATGACCTTGACATTCAAATCAGGCACAGAGGTGGCGGAGGCTCTGTGAGTACTGTTGAATGTCCCTCCTCAAGTGCAGCTTAGCTGCCCTCCACCTGGGACCTGGGACTGAGAGACAAGTGGTCACATGGGGACAAGCCCAGGATGCCTGCTCTAGACACCTCGTTCTAAAGAGGAAAACTAGTCACATGAAGTCTCTGGTGCCCAGTGACTCTGAAATCCAGCTGAGCAATGTGATCAGTGCTCAGTCCAGCTGCCGTGAGGTTTCCAGCAGAGCTCTGGTTCCAGGGACTTGGCTCGAAGTCCCATCTCTGAGCTGTCTTCCTTTTCCATTGAAAGTAGCCCAGGAGCGGAATTCTTCAGCATGAAGACCTGAACCCACAACAAAATGCTGGGATGGCGGCATGTGCCTGCAATCCCAGCCCTGGAAAGGTGGTGGTCATCTCAGAGCCAGGAGTCATGTCTCCAATCTCTTCTTCCTGTTGAAAGATCTCTTTTCTAGGCAAAAAAGTTTGGGGGTGGAGATCAGAGAAAAACCTTTGTCTGCATTTGCTATTTAGGGCTGTAGACGGGTATAGAAAAACACCAGCTTGCCGGGCATGGTGGCGCATGCCTTTAATCCCAGCACTCGGGAGGCAGAGGTAGGAGGATCACCATGAGTTCGAGGCCACCCTGAGACTACATAGTGAATTCCAAGTCAGCCTGGGCTAGAGTGAGACTCTACCTCGAAAAACCGAAAAAAAAAAAAAAGAAAGAAAGAAAAACACCAGCTTTCAAAGTCACTCCTTGCCTGCAGTTTTTCTGAATAAGCAACTTAAAAGACGCCAAAGGAATGCATTGGGGATATAGGATCTCCCACAGAAAACAACTACATGCACACGGTGCTGACTATCATCTGGGAACTCATGAACTAGTATCCAAATACCATTCTATGATTATTCCATTTGGCTTGAGTTTCCAGAGCAAACACCCCAAGGCAGACTGCTGGGTGTGGTGGTACACCTACACATCCAGCATTCAGGAGGCTGAGGCAGGAGGATCGCCTAGAGTTCAAGGTCAGCCTAGACTACATAGAGAGAGGCTTTGTTTCAAAAAAAAAAAAAAAAAAAAAAACAAGCCACAAGTCACACAGTGCCCTCCATTCTTAACAAGTGGGTCACTAAGCATGGCCCACCTTGAAGAGAAGAATTAGACCTTACATTCTGATGGGGGACGGAGAGTCACATGAATAATTCCTCTAGAAAATGTCATGCTATGAGGAAACAGGCCACTCATGGGGGCCCTGGCACCAGAGAAGAGACCTGTCCCCTGGGAAGAAGTTTGTCTCCCACAAACTGTGACATAGCTCCGGACTAGACAGAGAGCCTGAGAACTCCCTCCTCCCTAGTTCTGGCCCAAACTAAAAAAAAAAAAATCTATTTCCTTCCATCAGTTCCTGTCTGTTGGTTTTTTTTGGTGGTGCAGGAAGCAACAAACTTTGGACTCTAGTCTTCTTGGCCTCATTGTATAGATGCAGAAGTGGCACCTCAGAGAACAGGACTTGCTGAAGGGTCCGAGGTGACAGAAGGCTCTGAGCCCTAATGTGATTATATTCTACATATTTAATTATAGGATGTGCAATGTACAGTCCAGAAAGCATTGATCTCAGCTGCGCTTTCCCTGCGTGAGTCAAGGGAGAGACATCCAGGCATTTGGCTTATGAATCAAGGTCATCTTTCTTTCTACAGTGAAACCTAAATTAATTTTGTGGTAAGTGTTCATGTAACAAGTCAAAGTGTCATAATGGTCAGAAACTTCTTCAACTCCGACTTCAGTAAAGTGTATCATTTGTGTGTGTGTGTGTGTGTGTGTGTGTGTGTGTGTGTGTGTGTGTGTGTGAGGTAGGGACTCACTCTTGCCCAGGCTCACCTGAAACTCACTCTATAGTCCCAGGTTGGCCTTGAACTCACAGCAATTCTCCTACCTCTGCCTCCACAAAGGAGTGGCAAGTGCTGCGATCAAAGGTGTGTGCCACCATGCCTGGCTCAGTCCTGGCTTCAGAAGTACTTAACCATGTTCCTACCAGCCTGCTCTGAACTTAACATTCAGTGTTCCTTTACTTTACTGGCTCTGTTTTTGGCTAAGACAGCGTTGAGGACTCAATAAAAGATGACATTGAGGTATTTGGTCTCTTACCAAGAAGGAATGTGCTCATCAAGCTTTATTCAAAGATAGTTTTGGATTTATGATTCATTTCTACTAACTTTCTGTCTTGACTACATCGCATTTCTAGTTCATGGAGGGCGTTTATCCACGTCCTTACGCTTACGTATCGCATGAGTTCATGTCCTTATGTGAGCATGTTTTCAATCAGTTTGTTTTCTAGCTAGACACTTACCCCAACTGGAAAGTTAGCCCCGTCACCTTTCTTGGTGAGCTCTCTTTGTTGTTCAATGAGGGACAATAATCAGTTTCACAAATTGTTGTTGTGCAATAAGGAAGAGAGATCAAATCATGATATTCCAGAAATACAACAGGACAAACCATTGTGCCAAGCAGAGTACCTACATGTCTTCCGAGAAGCCTAAAAATAGCCTTTCCGGACACTATTGTATCCTTTAGGCTGTTGTTTTCCCATTGGCCCAGACACCGGTCTCTGTTCATCTCTGTCAAAACCCGTGACTTCAGCCACTGTGTGCGTTAGCACGTCTTCAGGGACATCGTCTAGCTCCTCCTCTCCCTCTCTTGCACTGATAAAAACATAAATATTGTTCAGTTTAGATTAAAGAATTAAAGAATTGCACATTTCTAAAAACAAAGTCTTTAGACTGTCATTCCTGTTCTGGCCCAAGTGGATGTGGTTCTGGTTCTGCTTTGACTCTTCTTGGGGCCGAGAGGGTCTCACCCTGTTGCCCAGGCAGATAGACAGCAAAGCTCCTCCCACTGGGTCTGTAGAGCTGGACCACTGTGCATGGCCTGGGCCTTTATTCTGTTCTTAACTCTCGTCATCCACTGATCTCCAGTATTTTCTGGACAAGCTAGGAGAATTCTGGATCATTCTGCGCAGAAGGAAGGAAATGGTTAAGTAAATTAAAATTAAAATTGAGGGCTGGAGAGATGGCTCAGTGGTTATGGGACTTGCCTGCAAAGCCTAATGACCCAGGTTCGATTCCCCAGTACCTGCATAAAGCCAGATACACAAAGACAGCAGTGGCTAGAGGACATGGCATGTTTCTCTCTCTCTCTCTCTCTCTCTCTCTCTCTCTCTCTCTCTCTCTCTCTCTCTCTTTTCTCTCTCTCTCTGCAAATAAATAGATAAAATATTTTTTAAAAATTTTAAATTGAGTGCAACACTCCATAAAATATGATGCCAGCATTCCACGTGGATGCTGTGAGCAGTGCCCTGCACATAGATCCTTTGGAATGAATTGGTAAGTGAACCAGGACAATCCTACTTCTGTAGAGGATGGACAGAGAGAGAATGATTTGTCTAGGGTTACACTTGTGGCCCATGCTAGACCCTCAGAAGAATCTGGATATTCCTGTTCTGCCCAGTTCTCATGAAGTTCAGCATCCAGCTTCCAGTAACTGGCGTCACCTCTGGGAGATGAATGAATGCTTATGACCCTGGACAAGTGACCCTAGGCTTGGCTGCTTTCTGAACAAGTTAGGCCCTTGGCAGATGCTTTAGTTTCTCTTTCCTGTTGTTAAGAAAGTATTGATTTTGTTTTGAGGATGTTCTCTTCATTTGCTTGTTAAATTGAACTAAACAAAGATTTGAATGAATGTGTCTTTGATGAAACATGATTAAAAGTACTTCCAATGTTTCTCTTAGGGTAAAAGTAATACCAAAGCCAGGTGTGGTGATGTGAGCCTGCAACCCTGACATTTGGGACAGATGGCAATAGGACTACATAAATCCATCTGGAGAAGAGAGGTGAGATTATGCAGGCTCCAGGGGAGCCCCCAAAATTCCAAGGAGGTCAGGATATGGACAGATAGCCTGCCAAAATTCTAAGGAAGTTGTCAGCGCAGGAAATAAGTAGAAAAATGGGCAAAGGTAGGTGGCCAGCTGGTGTCCTCATGAGTGAGTGTGGGACATCCAGGCAAGTTGACACTTATCTCTCCCGGGGGCTGTGACCCTAACTGCCTACAGCCCTGGCTCCTAGTCTCTGTCATCGCGGCTCTCTCACTATCATACTCAGCTGAAACAGATGATTATCTTTTTTTTTTAACGGAAGAAAAAGGATTTAATTTAGCTTACAGCTTCAAGAGCTGTTTTAGCATGGCAAGGAAAGTATGGCAGGCTACAGAGGTAAGCTAGCCTCATTTCTTTTTAAACTTTTTATTGACAACTTCCATAAGTATAGACAATAAACTATGATAATTCCCTCTCTCCTCCAACCCCATTTCCCCTCTCAGATCTACCCTCCATAGAATCCTCTCCACCTTTTAATTAGTCTCTTTTATTTTGATGCCATCATATTTTCCTCCTATTATGAAGGTCTTGTGTAGGAAGTGTCAGGCACTGTGAGGTCATGAATATCAAGGCCATTCTGTGTTTGGTAGTTTGAGTTGTAAGCAGTCCTACCCTTCCTTTGGCTCTTACACTCTTTCCACCACCTCTTCCACAATAGACCCTGAGCCTCAGGAGGTGTGATAGAGATGTCCCAGTGCTGAACACTCCACTGTCACTTCTTCTCAGCACTATGGTGGCTTTTAAGTCATCCCAGTGGTCACTACCATCTGAAAAGAGAAGCTTCTTTAACCAAAACTGAGAGTAGCATTAATATATGGCTATAAACATTTTTAAAAGTGCTTTCATAAACATTCAACAAATATCTCTATCTGACGCTATCATAAGTCTGAAAAAATAAATCCCAGGTCCCCAATACTTGCAGACATAAGTGGGGGAGAAACAGTGAGACATGATATGAGGTAAGATATGAAATATACTGATCTCACTCTCATTTGGAGATTGTTTGGATTTTTCAGAAGGCAGTGAGAACCATGGACAACCCAATTCCAGGACCTGAGATGACGGCTGACACCCAGGCAGGAGATGAACCACTCCAAGCTCATCATCCAAGGCGCAAACAAAAGCTTTGAGGAAACAGCGAGATGAGCAAGAGAGTTACCTCCACAGCAAATCAGATAACCTATGAAAGGACAATGGAGACACACGCCGAGAATACCCAACACAGTCCAAAGCAGAAACCAGAGACTCCTAAAATCTCAACAGTAAAGCAGATTTAAAACTCCCCCACCATGACTCAGGGAACTTTGCGGAAGAGGGAAGTGGTAAGAATGTAAGAGCCATCGTAGGGGAAGAATATCCAGAGACATTGCTCCCCTCAATAACAACAGCAGCAACAACGCCACACACACACACACACACACACACACACACACACACACACAACTGGCTACTGCTTGCACAGTTCATAGCCTCGTATCCCATGGACTGTTCCAGCATTCCCACTGAGGAGGGACCTCGGTGGGTTGGGGACAAGGAGGAGAAAAATGGGAGTGCTATCACAAGACCTGCTCATACAATGTATCAAATTAGTAATAATAAATAAGTTAAAAAATAAAAATAAAGATATGAGATATGCCTCACATACCCTTATAAGAGGGATTGGAGGCAGGAGCAGGGCTCTCTGATGCTTTGAAGGGAAACCCTCCGTCCTTTTCTTTTTTGAAAGAGGACATGTGTTCTGAACCAAAGAGAAGCTTTTGGTTATACCAATGACATGATCCAGGACAAGTTTTATATGTTTTTATCAAGGGGATATTAGATGATGTCATGCAACCTACTTAGTCCTAAGAGATCTGTGTTGAAGTCTCTGGGGGTAAAGTCATGTGGTGTCTGCAACTCACCTAAAAAGCCAGGCAGCGTGGGAAGCAAAAGAAAAGGAGACAAAGTAAAGAAAATGGGAAAAATGGGAAGCTTTGCTGAGTCTGATGGACAGTTTTTTTTAAATACTATTTTCACCCGTTCTACAGTTTAAAATTTTAAAATAAAAGTTGGGGAAAAATATGTATCTATTTTTTAAAAGATTTTATTTATTTATTTATTTGCAAGCAGAGAGAGATAGAAGAGAGACAGGCAGAGAGAATGGGCATGCCCAGGCCTCCAGCCACTGCAAACGTACTCCAGAGGCATGTGCTACTTTGTGCCTTAACCACTGAGCCATCTCTCCAGCCCTCATATATCCATTTTTCTCATGCATTTGTTTTCACTGTGTTGAAGTATCAAGATGGCAGAATACAATCTTACATGCAGAACGTGTCTCTTCTCCAATGACACAAACCCAGATGTGTAGACATTAGTAAGTGGAGATTATAATTGCTTAACATTCCCTACTATTAGAATGAAGGTCAGACTCACATCTTAAATTACAAGACATGTAAAGCAGATATGTTTTCCTCAGCATATAATTAATTGAGAATAAAATGTCAGTGGGTAAGAAGCTTGGGTTGAGAAGATGGCTCAGCAGTTAAAGGCACTTGCTTGCAAAGCCTGTCAGCCCAGGTTCAATTCCCCAGTACCCACGTAAAGCCAGATGCACAAAGTGGCACATGTGTCTAGAGTTTGTTTGTAGTGGGAGGAGACCCCTGGCATGCTCTTTTTTTCTCTCTCTCTCTCATAAATAAATAAATAGATAAATAAATAAATAAATGTTTTTTAAAGTCATAAGGACACCTTGAATAAGGTTGTCCTTTAACCAGCTTTTTTCCAAGGACAGGAAAACAGTTATTCTGCTGCTATTTTTAAAGCTCTGTTCAAATAAGTAAATAAACATGAATATTGTATATTGTTCATCTTAGAGAGTCCCATTACATATTATCAATTGAAAGTATTGCAAGAGGGCTGGAGAGATGACTCAGAAGTTAGGGCATTTGCCTGAAAAGCCTAATAACCCAAGTTCAATTCCCTAGGACCCACATAAAGCTACATACATAAAGTGGCACATGTACCTGGAGTTCATAGGCAGTGGCTAGAAGTCCTGGTTCTCTCTCTCTCTCTCTCTCTCTCTCTCTCTCTCTCCTTTGAAATAGGTAAAATACTTTTTAAGTATTAAAGTATTATTAATGCCCAAGTAATAGGCATGGATGACAACCAACATTCTAGTCAAGATATGTTTTTTTGCTTGTGTATATGTGTTTAGCATGTGTACATGTGTGTTCATATGTGTGGGGATACACATATGTGTGGGTGCATGTGCTAGTGTGGATCCCAGAGGTTGACACAGGGTGTCTTATCAGATCTCTTTTTACTTTATTTATGAGGCAGGTTCTCACTTGAACCCAGAGCTCACTAGCATGGCTTGTCTAGCTGGACCAGTCTGTCTTCTACTGAGGAAGCTGGGGATCTGAATTCAAGACCTTAAGCTTGTACTACAAGCACTTCATCCACCAAGCCAACTCCCCAGCCAGGGACTGTGCTTGAAGATGCCTGATGTTAGGAGCGGTGGTCCGCACCTGCAATTCCAGCACTCAGGAGGCTGAAGTGGGAGGAACACAAGTCCAAGGACCACCTGGGCTATATAGAATATAGCAAGTCTTGTCTCAAGCAATAATAGTAAAAAACAAACCAAACGCTTCCCTGAAGACACTGGGAAGGAATGGAAGGCAAGTTTTCCACTGCAAACTCTTTTCCTGGTGTGATCCAAGAAGCAGAAGCCTTGGAATAGGGAGCCCATAATGCAGCCCCAGCCTGGGGCTAAAGGGCTGGAAGCTCCCAGGAGAGTTGGGGATGAACGTCTGCATTCAGAGGCCAAAGAACCACGTCTGACAGTACAGGGCAACAGGGGCAAATATGGCTGCTCAAATAGAGTGGGCATACGTGTGCTATAAGCAAACCTCCCGTTCTTTCACCTTGTGTTCTATCCAGGGTCTCAGCCTATGGTTGGAGGGTGCCCATCACATCCACGTGCCAACCGTGTCTGGAGATGCCATAGACACACCCAGAAATAAGTCCCCCCATCTAGTCCAACTGACCACCAAGATTAACCTCACATGGACGCTTCAAAATCTGCACCTGCCTGCTCAAATCACTGACCAAGCACACACCCTATACATGAAGCAGACTCCAAACCAGCCATTGGAAGCTAAGAGGACAAAGCTACTGCAAGGTCAATAGAGTTTATAGTGAGTCTGACCAAGTGGACTGTCTGAATAGTCAGGGTTCTCGAGAGGAACAGAACTGATAGAATGAATTGTAGCAAAAAGGGGATTTATTGATGTAGTTTATGGTGGTCCAACTATTGTAGTCTGCAGGCTTGAGAGTCAAGGAACTGGTAGTGTTCCGTCCACATGGCTGGATGTCTCGGCAGTCCCAATCCAGGGCTAAAGCTCTGGAGGATCCCTGGAGAGCTGCTTGTCTTCACTCCATGTTGTCAGCTGGGGCAGCTTGGTTCCAGTGCTGATCAGGAGAGGTGCACAAGAGTGAGTAGCGGGGGAGGGGGGATACAGCCAGGTACAAATCACTCACCAGGGAGCTGCACACTAAGCCAGATGAAAAAGGTCGAGTTCTCTAAGAGGCCACCACCAGAAGGACCACCCACTTTGGAAGAAGGACTTTCTCATTCAGTTAATCCTTCCTGGAAGCAGCCTCAGAGACCCACCCAAAAGGAATGTCTATGGATTCCTAATCTATCAAATCAGCCACAGTATTAAGCCATCACACTGTATTAAAAATAGTCAAGACTTTTTTTTTGTTGTTGTTGTTTTGTTTTTCGAGGTAGGGTCTCACTCTAGCCCAGGCTGACCTGGAATTCACTCTGTAGTCTCAGGGTGGCCTTGAACTCATGGTGATCCTCCTACTTCTGCCTACTGAGTGCTGGGGTTAAAGGCATGCGCCACCACGCCCGGCTGTCAAGATTCTTTAAAAGGAATGCAAGAGAAATCAGAATCTTTTCACAATGTCCAAAATGCAATGTAAGTTGGTAGACATACCAGAAATCTGTTACATGCAGCCCATATTCAAGGGAAAAGAGAGCCAACAGAAACCCATCTTAAAATGATAGAGACATACAGCAACAACACACTGGAGACAGGAGGTCTGGGCTGAGTACCAGGCTATCCAGGGCCCCCTGCCACAAGGACTGATCCAGATGGTACACGGAGGAGGATATCCAGCTGATTGGGGACGGGGAGGGGGGCGTTGGGGAATTGGGGATAACAGCTCATCATTTGCCCACTGAATAATGTAACACAGTATGGACAATAAATATATATTAAAAAAAGAAAAAAATGATGGAGACATTGGTATTAATAGAGGACTGGGGACTGAGGATAATGAAGCAGTTATTGTAGCTATGCTAAAAGATGTAATTGAACCGGACTGTCTCCTAGGCTATCCATAGCCCCCAGCCCCAAGGACTGATCCAGACTACCCAAGGAGGAGGATATCCAACTGATTGGGGATGGGGAAGAGGGGATTGGGGAACAGGGGATAACAACTTATTGTCTGCTCATTAAATAATGTAACTCATTATGGACAATTTAAAAAATTAATTAATAATAATAATAAAAGATGTAACTGAAAACATGCTTTTAGTGGATGCGCACAGAGATTCATGATAAGATTGCTGGGATGATCACAGTTTTAAGTGACCTGGGAACTTCAGGAATGACCTGATGGCCTAGCTTGGGTTCAGTGACATGTGGCGTGGGGACTAGACAAAGGGTGTCCTCTAGTAGTAACAGATAGTGAGCTGGATGGGCAAGTCTTGTGTGTTCCATTTCTTTGGGGCCTCTAGGTGCAGATCGCCTTTTAAAGGGAAGATCCTTTATAGAATGAGGGTCTTATGACCTACCAAAACAACATAGGTCAGAGAATGTCTTCATTGCCAACTCTTATTCAGAAAGGTAGGGGAAAGTTAAGAATATCATATTTAGCTTTTATGGCTAGCTTTGGGGAAGGAGGTTCTCGCATCAACGATTCATCTTAGGGAAGAATAATTCTGGTTTCTATGGTCGTCTTGGGACGGAGTAAAGGCTGACACAGGAAGGCAGACTCTGCTTCGGAGGCCTTCACTTTGAGCTGTCTTTTTCTGAGCCTCAACACAAAGTAACCAAAATACCTGACAGAAACAACTTAAGGAGGGAAGGATTTATTTTGAATGAAAATTTTATTATTATTATTATTATTAGAGCATGTGTTGTTGTGTAGGTATGACCACGTGCATGCATGCCAGAGTGCACTGTAGCATTGGAGCTCATCTGTCCACCTCATTTGAGGCAGGATATCCAACTCTGGATTCTCGCTCTTCTGGGAAATTCTCCCCTCTGCCTCCCAACTGGCCATCAGCATCAGTGTGCTGAGATTACAGACATTCACCATGGCTTCCTGCTTCTTACATGGGACTTGGGGATTGACCTCAGGTGCCCCAGCTTGGACAGCTAGCATTTTATTCTCTGAGCCATCTCTCTAGCCCCCAAGGATTTCTTTGGTATCACAGCTTCCAGGGGCTCAGCCCAGTTGCTTGACCCCATGATCTTGGGAGAAGGTTCTTCACCTGGTGGTAGGCAGGATGCAGACAAAAATACAGGAAGGGTCCAGAGACAAGATATCCCCAAGGACCTGCCTCTGATGACCTACTTCTCCCAAAGTCTCACCTCCTGAAGTTTCCAGAACCTCCCCAGAGAGCACCATCAACCATGACCAAGTGCTCAAAATGGGAGTCTGCAGTGGCTATTTCCTATGAAGACCATGATGGGGTCCAGTGGAGAGTAGTCTGAGTCTAACACTGGGTGAATTGGGCATTTTCTCTCTCGGAGTCTTCTTTGTAAAGCAGATTAGTGGTAACTAACGTACTGAATTTTATTTGGTGCAGCAAGGAGACAGAGGGCTACTGTGATTCCCAGATGAGCAGTGCCCAAGGCTCCAAAGCAGCCTGGGTGGCTGTCAGCAGGTTTCATGACCTTCCCTCTAGTGACTCCACTCCCATGAGTTGGCTGCCCTGCCCAGCGCAGCCCCACTGTGACTGCCTACCGCACTTCCTGCTGGACTCAGCATAACTCCTCTCTACCATGGATCACACTTTTCTCCTTCCTACGTACATACTTTTTAATTTCTCATCATGATAGCTTGCCACGAACCACCTTGTCCCTACCTCATGGTCTAGACCAGGGATTGATGAACTTTATCCTGCTGTTTATTTGTGGCCTGCTATTTACTTTTCTTAATAAAGTTTAATTGGAACACAGCCATACTCATTAATACTGGCTGTGGCTTCTTTGGTATATGATGGCAGAAATAGGTGTTGAATAGGCACAGTGCAGTTCCCAAAACCTACCTGCCTCTTCACAGATTCTTGGTTCTTGAGTCTTGCTCTAGACTCTACATCGTGGCTCTGGGTTCCTTTGGTTTTCACTGACTTATTCTTGAAGCACCTGACAGTTAAAGTTCGTAGGAGAGAGGGGTAAAACAATCATCCTATTTTCATGTGACACCATGAAAGAGTGTTGGCCAGTTTCAAAAAGGCTCCATGTGGTCGATGTAAGTGACATATATATATATATAAAGTAGAGCTGTCTTAGAGGGGCTGGGGCATGGGGACGTGACAGATACATCCAGCAAAACCACAAACGAGGTAATATATGTAAAAATTATACATCTATGTTGTTGGTATTGCTTAAGGAGGGCACGGAGGACAAAGGGTTAAGAGGGTGTTGAATGAGGTCAGAAACCCTGGTGGCTAACCCGGTAGGCGGTGGCTAACCCGGTAGGCATTGGCTAACCCGGTAGGCATTGGTTAACCCGGTAGGCATTTCCCTATCTCCACCCTCAACTCTGAGACTCCCAACCCTCCAAAGAAGCATGCCACATAGACCCAGGTTTGCACCCAGCCTTGCCTAGAAGGTGGCAGTTCCTCTACCACCACCATCTGATACATGCCCAAGCTCATGTCCTCATGCAAAGCAGGTATTCACAGGTTGCTGATTTTTGCCAATCTCCATTGTCCATTTCTTTTCCTCCCTCCTCCTCAATTACTATTTAACCCACGATGCTGCTATAATAAAATGGGATTTCTTATCATGGGATTTCTTGTCATGGAATTACTGGTCATGCTTTTCCCCCGGGTCTTTGCCTGTTACTGTGCTGTAACACATGGGGAACCATGTTTCCCCTAGGAAGCCATGCTTCCAGAGCTGAACACACACAGAGCTATAACACTTCTGCGGGCTCTCAGGCCCACGGACATGCCTCCATGGGTGCCTGGTTTTGGGTCCCCCACTGCCGCCGCCGATGCCACCCCTGCCCCAGCAGCTGCCCACAGAGCTGTGACACGGAGCAGTCCCCTGAGCGGTCCCCGCCCCAGTGAGCCGGCTGGACACGCCTCCACCCGCTGCTGGGGATCTACGCCCTGCTTCCCAGCCCAGCCCAACCCAAGCACTTTGGGGCCGACAGAAGGAGTGCTCTCTGCTCTTCACTTCTTGCAGCGTGAGACCAGCAGACCAGCGAACCCGTTCCTGTTCCTTTTTCTTTTTTTATTAAAACAACACTATGTATGAGAGAATGGGTGCGCCAGGGCCTCTAGCCACTGCAAACAAACTGCAGCTGCATGTGCCATTTTATGCATCTGACTTTACAAGGGTACTCAGGAATCAAACTCAGTCTGTCAGGCTTTGCAAGCACATGCCTTTAACCGCTGAACCATTTCTCCAGCCCAACAGCCAGTATTTTTAATAAGCTTTCTCCCTTTGATTTTCTGCCTTATGCGGCACCATTGTAAAAAGCACAGTGCTCCAAAACATACTTTATAGACAAATCAATAAAAGAATATTCAAAATGTATCCCGCTGAAAACAAAGCAACTAAAAAAATCATGTGAAAAAAATTTTCAGGGCTGGAGAGATGGCTCAGCGTTTAAGGCACTTAACTTGCCTGCAAAGCCCAAGGACCCAGGTTCATTTCCCCAGTACTCACATAAAGCCAGAGGCACAAAGTGACACATGCATCTGGAGTTCATTTGCAGCAGCTGGAGGCCCTGGTGCACCCTGGATTGTCTGTCTCTCTATCTCTCTCTGCTTGCAAATAAAAAATAAATAAATTTTAAAACTTTAGAAAAATTGCTTATACCTGCTGGTGTAGGACAAACAGATAACACACAAAAAGTTTGAAAATATTTTTTATTGCTATATAAAAGTCAAGAAAAATAGATGCATTTCCTACAAAATTATAAAATAGTCCAGATATTTCATATTATTCCATTAATGTGCTGAGATAAAAAGACAAATTTAAAGATAGAAATCTTTCCCACTTAAAGGGTTCAGGTACCTTGTAAATAATAATCATTTTCTTTCTTCTACACTTTTCACACACAGCTATAAGACATAACAGTTATAGTTGCCAATTGGAGTTATCTAAAAAAGGACATTTCACGACAAACATTCCATCACATTGCAACAAGATTGGCATAAGGTGTTACTTCTTCCTTTGTGCCTTCAATTTGGGGATCGTGGCCAGTGAGTGCTGCACTGAGACATCCTTCTCAGTGAGGGAAAGAGCCTAATTAACAACGAGACATATAATTTGTTTTGTCCTTTAGGAAACAAATCACTTGTCAGCATTCCTTGAAGAATGCAGCAGCATTCTCTGTCATTTCACGGTCAGGGGCAAGGGTCCAGCTTGCCATTTCTGTACAGCACAGCTTCCACAAAGCCACATGGGCAAAGGAGAGAAGAGTTGTGGAGGGCAGGCTCAGGAAGTTCTACACTTCTGGTGACATTCATTCACTAAAGTACATTCATTTGGATTTCTCAATGGAAAGGAAAGGTTTTCGTGTTGATGTAGATGAGTGTTAAAATAAAGCTTTCTTTTCTGAAATTAGATTATGGGGTAAACCAAGCCAGATTATCTCTGGAGAGGATATAAGCTATAATTATTTTGGGAGGTTTCAATCACTGTTTGGAACTGATATCTAAGGCTTTCTTCCCCCCTATTCTTTGTAGGCTTTTTTTCATGTGATATTTTGGGGGAAGATGCTTTAGGTAGGAAAAAAATTTCAAAATACCCTTTGGAAAGCTTTTGAAAGATAAAGGTGTAATTATCGCTGGAATGAAAAGCCCATTATAAGAAGAGTTTCAAATAGGAAGGTTTTCTAGATATATTGTACTATGCATCCTTTCATAAAGGCTGAAAAAGAAAGAAGTTCCTATAATATTACCCTCCCATTAGCCCACTTGAGAAAATAAAGAGCAGAGATGAGGGCTGATCAAATACTCAGCCGTGGAGCTATTCTAAGGCCAAATAATTAGCTCTGCAATGAGATCCTTTCTCTTGGCCTACATAAAGGGGCAGCCATAGTTCCTGTGACTCAGTCACTCTCCTTCTCATCGCCCCCCCCAAATAACCCTAGAATTTGATGTCGCTCTATGTAATGAAATATCACTCATAAATGTGTTTAGTATGGCCACAAACTGAACTTAATGACACTACTACTTGCCAGGCCTTGAGTTGGGCATTTGGGGTCCTGACACTATCACCAATTTTGAAAATAGAATTAATGAAATAAGAAGAAAGCAATTTTGGGAAGAAAAAAAGGGAATTCTGAAGGTTATCTAAGTTTAATGGAGTATACCTTGTATTCTGCCTTTGGAAGTCACCCTGTTGCCTAAAAATATGTTTTTTTGGCACAAAAAATGTTAAGTATATTTGGTATAAATTGTGAGGTTTTTATTCACATGCTTCAGTGTTCCTTTTTTTCTTTTCTTTTTCTGCTTTGTAGGACATGGTAGCTGGTGGCACATGCCTGTAATATTAATACTTGGGAAATGGAGGCAGTAGGATCAGGAGTTCAAGGTCACTACATAGTGAGTATGGCTAGTCTGGGTTAGGAGAGACTCTGTCTCAAAAACAAACAGACAAACAACAACAACAAAGACAGAAGAGACAGGGTGTTGCTATGTTGCCCAGACTGGTTCTGAACTCCTGAGTTCAAATGATCTTTTTGTCTCAGCCTCTTAAAAAGCTAGAACTATAGGCTCATACTACTGTGCCAAGCTCTCAAATTTGAATTTGAAATTGAAATTTCTCTTAAAGTTGAAATTGCAGGAAAGCTAACAGTCAACCAAGTTTCCAAAGACATCAGAGATTCTAATCCAGGTTTCATTTAAGTCAGCTGAGAACCTACATAGAAGTCTCCTTGCATAAAAAGTTAGCACCACTAATGCTCAGTTCCCTTTTGAGAACCCAAAGTTCCCTAAAATTCCATGAAAATCAGGAAGGATTTATCACCCAGGAAAGGGCAACCATGATACAGTTTCTTATTAGCTAAGATTCTGAGGAGCAAAGACTGTAATTACTTCATCTTGAAAGCTAGAAAAACTTCTGTCCAAATCTTTCTGTCAGCAAAACACACTTTCCATTTTAAAAGGGCATCAGAGCAGGCTGTGGCTTGCTGGGCTCGGCAGCTCTAAGTCCAAGTGTGGGCGGTGCCTTTTCCTTGGCTCTGTGGGGACTTTCCTTGGATAAGCACCAAAGGTAAGCAGCATCCTTTGACAGCCTCGCTGGCCTCTGCTCAGCAACTGAGGTTTATTTAGGGGTGGGTCAAAGTGGTGCAAACCAGAAAAGCAGCAGAGTGAAATGGTGAGGTTCTGGTCCTGGATGCTGGCACTAGGTACCAGCCAGGCTTTGGCTCTCTCACCTGAAAAGGGGTTAATAACAATACCTGTCTCACAAAGCCTCTATGGGAGCTAACGTTTGTAAAGTGCTTAGAAGAGCGTGTGGTGCAGGGGAAGTGCCAGGTGAGCACTTTCAAAAGTTAACCCAGAGATTTAGGGGAAGTGCTCTTGGGGAGGGAGGGCAGAGCATGCTGCTTGAGCATCAGGCAGAGCCTCATTCTATGGGGCAAGAACACTGTGGAGCACACCAACTCCTCCAAGTTGAGCTGAGCATTAACAAAACATCCCCACGTCTAAACAGAGAATGTCTTCAGCTAACTATGGCCCAGCTCCAAAATGCCCTCATGTAAGACCTCATCTGAGCCCATACCAGCCAAGGAGGGGCACAAGGCTCCTTTGTGAACAAGGGAATGGGTTACTTTCCTACAGTATTTCCCCGTGTTTTATCACTGTATCTGTGTGGCATAATGGTTTAAAGCCTGTTCCAAATATTCATGATCTGATTTTAAAACCTAGGGCTGGTTCTATCTAAGTTCTGCAATCAGTGTGCTCCCAGAATTAATGGGACATGACTGCATGACGAGGAGCCAGCACCTGAGAGACACACTGTGAGCACGTGTGGTGGGCAAGGCACTATCTAACACTCTGGTTCTCAACAAGAAAGAGTGAACAGTTTATATCTACGATTTATATAGATCCTGTCCTTCTGATTCAGGTGAGTTCCCTGGCCTCAATCAGCACAATCTCTCAAGAAACCCTTCTGGATGATGCAGTAAACATTGTCAATCATCTTTATGGCTAAGCAGGAGAAGTTAAACTGTACAACTGGGTTTTAGAAGCGAAGTTACACTGCTACTTCTACAGCATTTTACATGGTGGACCTCTGGCCAGTCTCATCAAGGCCGAAGTTTCTTTTCCTGGCTGCTATGTCACTGTTTAAGTCTGCATCTGATCTGTCCGTGTTGTTGCTCACCCCTAAGGCTATGGCTCCTTCCATCCCATCCGCAGTTCCTCCATTGGGCTGAAGAAGGACAGAACCTGGTTCCTTAGGACGCTTCCACTGGGGTCTGGTGACAATCCAAAATATGAGGGCTCCGAACACCAGAATCAGGAGGCCCAGGGTATTTGTGAAAACACCTTCTGGTGGGAGTGTTTTGTATGCAGGGTTTTTCCTATGAACAGAGAGAACACATGTCCAGTTAGGCACAGGCCACACAGCACTGCATTTGTCTGCTCAAATGCACATGGCATAGCTTCAATGAAAACTCTCTTACAGCTTGGTATTAAGGAGATAATCTAGTTATGCTATAATTCCCACAGTAAAGTATTATAAAATTGCAAAAATCCCAAGTACGAAAAGAGCAGAGCACTTGGAACACCTATGTTACTTAAAAATAGAAAAAAATATATGCATGCTGTAATTATAATTAACATAATAATGTGCACATCAAAAGATGCCTATAGGCTGGGGAGACAGATCAGTGGGTAGACCAAGCATGAGGACCTGAGTTCGCCTCCCCAGCACCCATGTATAAAAGCTGGGTGTGGCCATGCATGCCTGTGATCCCTGCACTTAGGGACAGAGACAGTAGGCACACTCATCCAAATAATAAAATGAAACAACAATAAAATGACTGTACACCTCCAATAGTTGTTTTGTGACAATAGTCCTACTAAGACTTTAGTAATAATGTACTATGTATGCGACATGATAAATTATTAAGTATTTTAAGCTCAAAACTTTTAATATTAAAAATGGTTATATTGATACTACATTTTCCCAGTGAACAAGTATTTAGCATTTGATAGCTTAAGTAGTATAATAAGGAAGACTATGCGACTTACAGGGCAAAAAACAGCTTCTCTGTCACTCCCATGAGGACCGTGGCAATCACTGTTCCAAAGAGAAGAAGTCCAGAATAAACGTGGATGGGCATGACGACTGCTCGGAGAGAGAGTGGAGCCCATGGAAGCAGAAAGATGAAAACACCTAGGAGAAGCTAAACACCAAAGGGTGCAAAGATCATCGTCTAAAGTTTTAATTAATTTTAATTATGTTATGAAAGCATTATGTAAAAAATGGTAATCTTTCACACAGAACCAAGGAGCCGAAAATGAAAAATAAATTGCTCTATGCCAATTCCAATACACAAAGGTTACACGTATGATGGGCACCTCATATATCTTTCCAGAAACATTTCTAATGCACATAGGCATATTGTATATACATTACACATACGCACACACACATCTATATATATTTAAAACATGGTTTCTCTAACACAACCCCCCCCCCAGTCATCCGGCCTAGCCTCAGCCTCCCAGGTGTTCATATTAAGGTTATGTAACATAACACCCAGTTCATACAGGATTTTAAAAAAATACAGCCTTACTTGATATACTGTATGCCTTGCTTTTTTTCTCTTAACAGTATATCTTGGATGTAGAAAGATCTTTTCATTTTAACACATTATCTAGTTGATATTTTTTAATAGCTAATATTCTAGTATTTTAAGAATATAGCAATTTATTTACAGTGCTCTATTTATAGACATATTTTTTTTCCTATCATTTACAAGGCTACTTGAAACATTCTGGCATTTAGTTGTCTGTTTTTCATCAATTTTCTAAGGTGGCCAAAAACTCAGGGAAATAAAAAGATTTTTAAAATCACTAAAAGCAAGCACATTAGGATAGTAATTCAATCAGATCAACCTACAGAGCTATGTGGAAGAAAACAAAAAATTGACACATTGTTTTCTTCTGAGGAAGAGATTAATTCTACCTAAATTCTTTCATTTCCTTGTTAATTAAATATGTGGTAGGCTACTTCTCTGCAGAGAGGCCAGCAAGACACCTGCATCAACTGGTCTGTTATGTGGTCACAGTTCTGTTATTTTGCCCCATCCCCTCTGCCCAGTAAGTATTTACTTCTCTTCATGAAAATAAAGATAATGTAGTTGCTATCAGATTAATAAGTTTAAAGGAACATTTTTTTTCAAGTATCAATATGGGATCTACCAGTCTGAATAAAATCACTAAAAAAGAGCAAGGGGGTGGGGTGGGAGAAACCCCTAACGTCATCGTTCATCTTTCCTGATTGAAATGCAAGGACTGAAGGAGAACAGAGGCGGGAGGAGGGTTCAGAGCACAAAGAATTTAGAATCTGCTCATGTGTAACACGCATTGCTAATGAATGGAAAGCAATCAGAAATGCTTTTGGAGAGCTGTTGGGTGTATCTTACTGTTCATTTAATACCACAAATGCCTGAATGTGTTGGAAATAATCCAGAGTGTTCCCCTTGGTGGTTTAAAATAGTCCCACTTCTCCTTCAGTGATTCTATTAGCATGGAAGGGCAACCTTCCTGATGTCCACGTTGTGCTTTCCATATGGAAATGTGGCTCAGCTAAATGAGTTGTCAGGGATTTAGCACAGGTAATTTTCTGTAGGGCACCCTGCATCTGCTTTTTGTGACTTACCCAATGAAATAAAATTCTCATACTCGTTCTCCTGACCATTTTTATTCCTAAGAACCTCACTGTTTTCTCATTTCCATCATGATTTATCGTGCATGTCTGGTGTAGTCCTCTAGGGCTCACTGATTTCAATAGGAGGGAAGTCAGAAATTTGCTTCTGGAAGTCTTTAGCAATTTAAATCTTACTTTTCTTCAACAAAAGACAATTACATTTTTTTGAAAAAGAAAACATTATGGCATTTTTGATTGAAAGTGTTTTGAATGATACAGTGATGCAAACTTATAATTTATGATCATTATAATAATCACTCTTATTTCATTTGGACCACCTTAATCTTACCTACAAGTGCGGGTGCTAATTTACAGCCTATTAGATTAAAACTTGCAAGAGCTTTTTTCCCTAAGTCAATGGTCCCTAAAGTGTGTCATATAGAAGACATGATCAGAAGTACTTAAAGAATGTATTTTAGCAGATGCCTGAGCCCTATCTAGACCTGCAACACTAGAATTTCAGGATGACGACCCCAGAAGCTCCATTTTAATTGAGCTGCCCTCTGAGGAGATCAATTTCTATTGCTTATGACAGTATAGAATATGATCACATGTGCATGTGGACACATATATGTGAAACAAGGTTTCTTGAGAATTAAGGGGGGTTAATTTTTTCATAAGCTCCATGTATATTTCCTATATTCTTAAAATGAATCAATCCAATGCTAAGGGGGCGAGCAAACTACTTAACTATGCAAATAAGCTGCTGTACATGTTCAGAGATGTCAGTGTTGTGTGATGACATGTAAGCCTCAGTATGAAATAGGTGATGCATGTTGAAATTCGAAGACCACTGCTTTTAATTTAAACATATTATTCCAGAGATGCAGGTTAATTGCATCCTGCCAAGTCACCTGAACAGAAGTAGTAGAATCCATATCCCCGAATTTGTACCCCTGTTATCCCAGAACACTCCACACTTAGCTCATCTAATACTCTAATACATCTAATACCCGCAAGCATCACAGGAGCAGAGCATGTGGCTCTGAGCACATGTTTGCCTTTTGGGACACTGTATCCTCCATGCTTAGTAGGGAACCTAGCCTGTAACAGGTATTGAAATCTGTTGAATAAAGGAATGGATTCATGAGGAAAACCTCAATGATATAAAACGGATGTTCTCAACCATGAAAGCTCCCATGATCTGTAATAGAAATGAGATACCTACTTCTTGTGACAGCTGGTAACATGTTGCTTGAGCGTGCTAAGCCCTGGGTTATTTTTCATACATAATTTGGTTTTGGTTCTTAAGCTTTCATCAAGGATTATAAACCTTGTTATATACGTGAGAAAACAAGTTGAAAACACATGTCCAAGGTGACTATCTCTACCAAGTGAGGGAACTTGATTCAAACTGAAATCTCTGATTTCAAACTGTGAGAGTTTTTAGACAAGTTCCATAGACCCACTCCCCTTGAGTGGGAGGTGTCTCTAGCCAGAGTTCAAAACCTAGATGTTAGCACTGATTGGTCAGGTATAGACCAATCAGCTATCTTTCTGACTTACCTGGTGGAAGTTTTAAAAAGGTCACTAAAACAAAGCCCAGTCTCTTCTTCCCACATGGCATTCTAGGAGGAGGACTTCTGATTTTTCAGGCCTTAAGAAGGTAATGGCTGGGGGGGGGGGACTCAATATTTTTCCCACATGAACCTTTTTTCTCATGATGGGAGCCTTCTGTTTTCTTTTCCTGCCTGTTTAAACAGCATAGATTTTGGCTAAAACCTCTCCCACGTGTTCTCCCCACACTGGTGGCTGGGGAACTCTGTAACTCCCCATCTAGTTGTCTATGATTTTACTTCTTTAACTTTGTAGACAAGAATTTGGGTACTCCTTAAATTTTGAGGTACATTGAATTTTTGCTGGGTATTATCTGGGTTCTAATCCCCAGCTCAGTCCCTACAAAACCTTGTTTGCAAACACATGTCCTCTAGATCCAAGCCAAGAAGCTGCCAGCCAGAACCCCTTCTGCTGAGCAGAGACCATGAAGCTGTTAAGACCATATTTCTGAGAAGTCCAGGTATGCACAAAGAAAACAGGAAGTAAGAGTCAAGATACTTCAGAGCACAGAGAAAATCTCAAAATGATTAAATATGTTAATTCACTAAATTTGAAATTAGGATGCATTGATAAAATTGACTATATTAGAAGATTAAAAAGGACAATATTTATCCTAAAAGACACACACATACACACACACACACACACACACACACACACACCAAAATTTCATGTCCACTCATGGCTTACAGAAAAAAAAAAAAAAAACCTTTTTAGAAACAGAGATAGGAAACAGGAAGCCTTTGTACTCAGTAGTAAATTATTAGAAACATTCATTCTAAAAAGAGAGTCAAGGATTCTTATCTCTACTTCTGTACACTTCTACATGCTTCAGTGCTTCCAGAACACTCCTTAGTCCGTCCTGCACTCGCTAGCATGCAGAGGAGGGGCACACGGCAAAGCTGTCATTGCAGGTGAATGGCAAGACAGGGATGACTCAGGGAATGGTGCTGCAAGATAATTCACCCATATGGAGAAAACTGAGGTGGAAGTACAGAACCATGCCAAGCCCTGAAGTAAATTTAAACTTCAAAGTCAAAGCTTCATTAATAGAAATAGAATAGCAAGCACAAAACAGAAGAATATGGGGCACAGGCCTGTAATCCAGCACTTGGAGGCTGAGGCAGGAGGATCAAGGCCAGCCTGGGCCATACAGTGAGTTCAAACAACTCAAGCACTGACTTTGCTGGGCAGGTGAATCCTGACTTGACCGTGGCTAACCCAGCCCCCAGCAGTGCTAAGTGAGAACATCTAATCTTGAAGATCTCTTTCTTCCTCTTCATTCAATGAGGCCGAGGTGCTCCTTGAGTTGAGCTACAAACTGACCTCATAAACCAGATAATAGTCTGCAGGAGGTGGACTTTGGGATAGAATGGCTGAGAGCCTGAGTCTGTAGCCATAGCTTCCAGAGAGTGGGCCATCCTGTTCCTCTCCAAGAACCACCACCGATAGATGGTCTCTCTTCAATGACAAAGGGAAATTTTCCCCTTCCTCTTCCTTCTCTTTCTTTCTTTTCCTTTTTTTAAAAATTTATTTGGCAGCACTGAGGATTGAACCTAGGGTCTCACATGCTAGACAAGTACTCTAGCATCGACCTTTATCCCCAGTTCCCATTTTACTTCTTGAGACAGGATCTCACTAAGCTGGCCATGGCTTCATGAACTCACTCCTGTAGCCCAGGTTGGCCTTGAATTTATAATCCTCCTGCATCAGCCTCCTGATAATTGGGATTACGGGCCTGTGCCACCAAGCAAGCTCAGCTTTTGGTTTTTGTTGTTGTTGCTGATATTTTTTTTTGAGACAAGGTTTCACAATGCAGTCCAAACTGGCTTCATGACCCTGCTTCAGCCTAACAAGTATGCTCCTTTTATTTCTGATTCAAGAAATTGGACAGGAATCCATCTCTATCAGACTATTTCTGGGGTTGGGGACTTAGCTCATTAGCAAACTCAAGGCCCTGGGTTTGGTCCTTAGCACTGGAAAAAAATTCACAAAAACTTTTTGTTTTTGGTGGTTCTGGAATTTTTGGAGCTCAAAATAGAATGCAAGAATCTTTGAAATCATGAAAAAGAAGCTTAGCTTCTATCAAAAGTGAAAAAGGCCTGGGGTAGGCAGTACCTTCAAGAGGCTGAGGCAGGAAGATAAACTTGAAATATAGTCATTCTTTCTGGAGTAGAGAGAATTGCTCACCTCATTCCTGAATGAACAGCCAGAAGGCACCAAGCACAACATGAGTAAGTAACTTCACCTCAAGAGAGGGGTGCCACTTGCTTGTTTACATTGTACACACACTTACACGTACACACTGAGAGCCCGGCACACAGGAGAGTGTGTATATCATACACACACACACACACACACACACACACACACACACACACACACACACCAAAATAATAAAAAAGAAAATCCATCATTATGTAAGGTTTTTAAAAATAATCCTTGTTTTTTAGAAGAAAAAGACAAGCCTCTGGTAAGAGGCCCAGCTTTTTTAAGGGGCCATACACTTTAGGATAAGCCTTAAGGTTGTTTTTATATTTTTATTTAGTTTTTTGCACAGGAGTGAGTGAGTGTGTGTGTGTGTGTGTGTGTGTGTGTGTGTGTGTGTGTAAATGGACATGCCAAGGTCTCTTGCCACAAACTAATGCCAAATGTTTGTACCACTTTTTGCATTTGGCTTATGTAGATGGCTTGGCAATTGAATCGGGACCAGCGGGCTTTGCAGGCAAGTGCCTTTAACCACTGAGCCATCTTCCCAGTCCCCATCCTTGGGGTTTTGTGTTTCAACTGCAGTATCTTAATCCTATAGTCACAGAAAGATAAAGTTCACAAAGCTGTCCCAATCAGGTAGTTGAATACATACTGCACTAAGGAAGGAAATGAATCAATATCACTTACAAAATTTTTCAATAAAGTGGTAAATATCCAAAAGAGTCACAACATTAACTTTTCTTTTAGTGACCTGGAACTTCTACATCACTATCACATTCTATAAAATTACATTTCAACATGGTCTTTCAGAGCATATGCCTTTAGAAAGTAAAGGGAAGGCCTTTGAAATCTAGCAAAAAGTTATAATTTAGTGTCTTCATTCAAAAAAGTAAATGTGGAAAGTAGTGAAGAATGTGGTGAAGAAGTCCACAGCTCTCCTCCAAGCTGGTTGACTCAGAACACTGAACTCCACGTCCAATTAATGCCAGTCCAGATGTTAGCAGATGGAAATTTCCCTGCCTTACAGATGCCAAAATTATAAATCTTGCATTTGAACTCCTGGTGACTTGTAGCTCAGTGTCCCTCAGGGGAAGCGTTCCATTGGAAACAAATGAAGAATGCTTAGAAGACATCTACAATCTGAATTGTTTTGCTTTATTCACATTGTTTATAAACAGTGAGACACTGACCTGTAGGACATAGAGTGTGACAACTGTCAGTCCAATCCAGCTGTGCAGACTGTACATGTGGGGGATATCTCGGGCACTGTGGTAATCAAACACGGCCACCACAGAGATAACTGCGAGAATCGCAGCGATGGCATTTAACCCGGCGTGGATGGATTTCATTAGGAGCTTGCTGCATTTCCAGGTCCAGGGCAGCCTGTACACGATGATGGCTAAGGAGACAGAGTGCTGTTAAAGATCGATACACAGTAACCTGTTTGATGCACTGTTCCTGTTCAGAAGCCTTTCCCCTTGGCCTCTGCTTCTCCCGCTTCCCTGCAGAGCTCCTGCCTAGCAGAGCCCCTTGTCGGCATCCTGCCCTGCCTTTCACTCCTAGGAGCAAGTCCAAAAGCAATGTGAATACAAGGTCACTACACATGTGCTGCATCGTGAGCTGGACTATGTATGGTAGACTAAACCCTCTCTCAAAGAGAGAGAGAGAGAGAGAGAGAGAGAGAGAGAGAGAGAGAGAGAGGAAATAAACCCTGAAAACTTCCCAAATCAGAATGAATAAACAGCGACACAGCCACACTATGGAATAACATACAATAAAGAGAATGAATGCGCTAATGCACACTGTTTTCTGTACATATATTAAACGTCAATAAAAAGGCTGGGAATTTTTAAGTGTCCTAGTTTAAGTAGTAGATTGCATGGCCTCCTTGAGCAGCAGGCAGTTCATTTTTGTTCTCCATCCATCTGGCCCCTGTAAGGAAAATTATAAATATTTGGAAATGTGTGACGGATGATGGTCAAACTTTCCAGAACCCTTGGAAGATAATTCCACTCTATTGGCTCTGTGTCATGTACATTTCTTAATCCTAGAAATAATAAAAAGGAGCCCTGTTACATCAAAGACAATTCTAATTGGGATATATGAAAGGGATTATATAACCCTTTTAGGGAAGAAACACATCTACGGCTATAAAGACAGAAGTGAATTCAGCCTCATTCAAACTTTCATCACAAGTCGTCACTATTGCTATTGTTTGGCCCCATTCCACCACTAAGAACTCTCAGCAAAAGACAGCATTCCTCCGACATCCTCCAACTGAGGGGTAGCTGCTGACTAGCTTAGTGTTATGTGGTATCTTATAAATGTATTTCCTTGAGGACATGGAGACTCCATATAATCATTTCTATATTCAACGGCTCTTCTCAAACTAGTTATTGCAGTATCTTAGCATATACTCTTGAAGCTTGCTCAAGGCTCTGCACACCCTCATTTCATCTGAGCACACTAATGAGTCTTGCTATTTCTCTCTTGTATCCCTGAAACCTACAGCAGCCTTAGGATCAGAGAGTATACCACTCCATGTGTTTTTCTAAATTTTCTCTTGAGATCATTGTAGGTTCATATCCAGTTGGAAGAAATCATACGGAAAGCGCTCTAACACTCCTCACCTAGTTTTCCCAAACGGTGACCCTTACTTACCTATAGTACAATATCACATTCAGGAAACAAACATCAATGTCATCTACTGACCTGACTCAGATCTCGCTCATTTCTGCGTGATCCATAAATAAATCAATGCAAAGCCCTTTCTGCAGAAGAACCAAAATCTAGAAACTGAATCAGAATGAACTCAAACCCTGGTTGACTCTTATGGTTTTTCTTCCTTATGCGTGACTTGGTGATTTTTTTTTTTTTTGGTGCTCTTTTACTGACATGGAGTGTTTTGTGAGTAGGAAAATAAAATAAAAATGTTCAAGATAGAAAAACATAAAAGGACCGAGATATCTAGCTCAGGGGCAAGTCACTTGCCTAGCATGTGCAAGGCCCTGGGTTCAAGCCCTAGACCCCCACCACAAAGATTTACACATATTCCACATCTCCTGCTTTAATGTTGTTTATCTCACACACTCACATACACAAATACAAAACACACACAAGTGTTTGCTAGGTAATAGGTATCATGCATACTAAGTGTTTTACATGTTTATACTGTATTTTATATTTTACATATGTGTCTATGTATGCCTGTTTGTATGTGAGTGCGTGTGAGGAAGGGCACACGTGCCTGTATGTGCCCGTGTATGTGGAGACCAGAGGACAAGGAAAACCTCAGGTGTCATTCATCAGGAACGATCTGCACTTCTTTTTGAGACAGTGTCTCTCATTGGCCTGGAGCTTACCAATTAGGCTAGACTGGAAGGCCAGGGAGCTCCAGGGATCCTCCTGTCTCTGCCTCCCTAGCACTGGGAGTGCAAGCGTGTACCACCATTACTGTTTTTACATCAATACTTGGGATCGACCTCAGGTTAATGCTTTCGAGGCAGCACTTTATCCACTGAGCTCTCTCCCCAGCCCCATATTTACATTTTAATTGTCACCTCAACTATACAGAGAAGGAAATCAAGACTAATTAAATCAAGACTAATCTCTGATGTTGAAAGCCGGTAGTTCCTGTGACTACAAAGAGTTGTGAGGGGGTCTCTGGGACTCTGGAGTATTTGGAATGTTGTAATGTTCCTTGACCAGGGGACTCAGGTATGCCTGTATGATGAAAACATGTCACTTCTGATTTAGGCTGTTTTAATAATGTGTCCTTCAAGAAAAATTTATTTTAAACATGGTGATCTGGGCATGGTGATGCATTCCTGTAATTCCAGCACTTGGGAGGTGAAGGCAGGAGAATCAGAAGTTCAAAGCCAGCCTTGGCTACTTAATGCATTTGAGGTGAGCTTGGGCTATGTGAGACCTAGGACAAAAGAAAAGTGGGATGACGGAAGGAAGGAAGAGAGAGAGAGAGGGCGAGGGAGAAAGGTAAAGAGGCAGGAAGAAAGAAAAAATAGTTGCCAAGCTGGAGAGATGGCTCAGCGGTTAAGGCACTTGCCTCCAGTGCCTAAGGCCCTGGGTTCAAGTCCCCAGGACCCACATAAGCCAGAACCACAAGGTGGTGGCCCTGGTGCATTCTCTCTCTCTCTCTCTCTCTCTCTCTCTCTCTCTCTCTCTCTCTCTCTCTCTCTCTCTGTATCTCTCTGCTTGACAATGAATACATAATTTTTTTTTAAAAAAAAAGAAAAAATAGTTGCCAAAAAAAAAAAAATCAAAGTTAACTGCGTTTCCAGCCATGAGGGTTTTTATTCCTCCCATTACTACAGGTAATACAGAGGAATGTGCCCAAATTTCCATAAAACTGAAATCTACCTCCCTTCAGTGTCAAAACTTGACTTTTTAGACCTTTTTACATTCCTACAAAGGTAGTTTTGTTGAGAGGGGGAGGGTGTTAATTTAAACCAGGATCTCATTATGTTGCTCAGGCTGCTCTTGAACTCCTGGACTCCAGTGATCCTCCTGCCTTGGCCTCCAGAGTAGGAAATGTTTTCCAAACTTTTTACTAGCTTCCCTCTCTGGCACCAGCTGAGCTGGAACATATGCAATTTCCCTGATGACTGGGCTCATCAATGAAACACTGATTATATTCCTGTCACTGTAAGACGATGACCTGTGGATTCTGAAGCAAGAGGGGTGCTTGCCTATGATCCAAGTGAACCCAAACAATTTTACAGGCTCTGAGCCTCCGTGGCCATCTTCTACCTCTTTAGTTTTTCATCAGGTAAAGCATGTGCCTCCAAGCTTACCCTCCATCATCCTGCCTTGTGCTTGGTTTCATAAAACTGTTTATGTTGTTCTCAGTTCAACCTCTTCAATCTGGGTGGTAAGGACATGGGGATGTTATTTTCTGTATGGCTAAAAGAATTCCTTATAATATTAAAGTCCAAAACAATATGTTTACAAACTTGCAAACTCAGTAGCCAATTAGCTCCACTCCTCCAGTGGAGATCTGAGGGCTCCCTGAGTGAGGCCCATCCAGTTCCCAGCAGCTATCCGGGCTACTCAAAGTACTAGGTCCAAACGGCTCTCTGGATAAGTGAGGGATTGCTGCTAATGCTGCATGTGCACAAACTGTTTACTTGCTTTAAAATATACATAAATACAGTGGATTTCGGGAAGAATGGACAAGCTAAGCAAGGAGACCACATTTCTTAAATAAGCAGCTCTTCTCAACAGTCATCAAAGCTGCCTCAGGAATGGAATTTAAATATCCCTTGCTCTCTGGCTTGGCACTTACCTGGACACCATTCCTGAGGCTCAGTGAAAAGGAAGAAGGTGGTCTCCTGCTCCACACAGAGGAGAAATGACACAAAGCGGCTACTTGTGACTGAAACAAGGGGCGTCTGTTGGAGGCTCTAATTGCAAAGATGGTTTCCTCCAGAAAAAGGGTGAGCAGGAATACATGTCAGTAAGAAATATACTTTAATCCTTTTGAAGGAAAAGTTATTGGTGGGAGAATATGCTAGAGTGTTTTAAACCTAAAAAGAATGAGGGGAGGAAGTTCATACCTATATATAATCTTTTTCAGGACACAAGAAAATAGAGTTATTTGAAATTGAATTGAATTTCTAGAAAATTTCTTAGATCCTGGGCTGGGGAGATTGCTCAGAAGTTAAAGGTGCTTGCTTTCAAAGCCTGATAGCCTGGGTTCAATTCCCCAGTACCAACATAAAGTCAGCTGCACAAAGTGGCACATCTCATCTCCATCTTCACAAAGTCTGGAGTTGATTATTGATGGCATGAGGTCCTGGCACACCCTTTCATTCTAATTCATTCTCTCTTTCTCTCTCCAAATAAATAGGTAAGTTAAAAAATTCTAGATCCTAGTTGCTTAATTAAAACCTGAGAATATAGAAAGATGCGTTCTTAAAGATGTAATCTCTGCTTGGACTCCAGCTTTACATCCATGATCCATTATACAATACCAGCCACACACAGAAGCTTGTCTTACAGCAAGTGGTGCAGAGCTAGACTCTGTCCAAGTAGGAGCAGGTGAGGGGAGGAGTGCTTGGAGGGACACCAATGTTCCCAGACAGAAATACAGCTTGACTATAGTTCTTCTGTGTTTAACTCGTGTGCTTCATGAGGGTCTCTTGTTCATCATCACATCCTATCAGTTGGCATGGAGTCTGGCACACGGTGGGAATTCAGTAAGCATGTGTGAAAAAAGTAAACCTTAATAAGGCACCACTGATTCATTATGTAGGAATAAGCAGAATTCTTAATTTTCTTTCAAATTTTTAAAAATAAGATATATCTTTGCATGGTGGCTCATGCCTAATATCCTAGGAAACTGAGTCAAAAAGATTATCAGGAGCCCAAGGCTAGCATGAACTATAGAAATGGTTCTAGGTCAGCCTGGGCTACAATGAGACCCTACCCCCAAAAACCAAACCAAGCAAACAAAAAGATATAAGTGAATATTTTATGTATTTATCTCATACAACATGTTTTGGAATATAATATGAAATGGTTATATCAAAGCATTTAACAGATACCAATTTTCATTGTGGCAGATCCTCGTTTCAGATTTATAAATCAAAATATCAAGACAAATGTACTACAGACACAGTACTACCTCATTTAAGACCAAATGGTCCTTTCAAAGAAAGTATTTGGCACTAGGGCCTACTCAACAGCTTTAAGTGAATTTAAAAATAAAATAAGAGTAAGTTATTGAGCTTGAAGTACACTGGAATTTTGAAACACTGGCAAATTCTACTTAAACATGGCGGGCCATTTTATTTCCCCTCCCTCCTCGTATAAAGTATTATTTTACCCTCGTCGACAGAATGAGGGCTCTCCATCTTCACAAGTCGTTTCCCTGTGCACCTTCAAGTTTACCAGATCCCATCCCATGGACCTCGAGTTTTAATGGAAAAGCAGAGAGCCCTCTTTAAGCTCCTGTAGTGTCTGTCGGAGAGAATGGGAGCTTTGAAATACATAAGAATATCAGGAAATAGAGACCTCTGGGGAGTCTAAAGCAGGAAAGGGATTTGGATGAGTGGACAGACCTGGTTTACCATTTTGGCACAAAGGCACATGCTTAGTGGTGAAGGAGAATAGGAGAAAACTAGCTTTTAGGAAGTTTCAGTCAGGGATTGAAGCCCAGAGAGAACCAGGAGATGCCATCTTTCTCCCTGGCAGAACTGGAACTCGTGTCTGACCCAGACTGATCTACAATGTCCCCTGCTGTCCACAGTCTGGCTCACTACAACCGAAACGGGCTGGCTCAGATGTGTGTGGGCTAGCTAAGGTGGGCTGGGGCTGGGATCCACCCTCCAAGTCTACAAATCAATCAAATCAATCGGTTCTCCCCTTACATACCTGGAGCTGACACTATAAAGGCTGTCTGTCTGCTTGCTCTTCTCTTCTTTTTCTGCAGACCCACAGTGTGCCTTTCTTGGCTCTTATGGCTCAGACCCACGTGAGTTTAACTCCTATACCCAGGGTGGGGCTGGGAAAGCATAGCCCTGTCTCTGCTTTACAGTTTAGGGTGACTTCTTGTCTTTAGTGTGCCCTTGTTTTTTGTTTTTGTTTTTTTCCTGGTGCTGAGGACCAAACCCAGGACCTTACGCTTGCTAGACAAGTGCTCATCCACTGAGCTAAATCCTCAACCCCAACCTCTCATCTTTAATTACATATACAACCTTCCCATGGTCTCTGAATCCACCACGTGCATATTTACACCCTCGATCTACCTCGTGGGTGCTTTCGCTAACTCCTCTCTTAACGTCCCTCCATGGGAAGGCACATGGCAGGTGCCATGTGTGTTTCTTCTAAGTCTATTTTTCCTCAGCTATTTTTCCTTGAGCTCTCAGTTTGCTCTCTTTTTTAAAAAAATATTTATTTATTTGAGAGAGAGAGAGAGAGAGAGAGAGAGAGAGAGAGAGAGAGAGAGAGAGAGAGAGAGAATCAGCACAACAGGGCCTCCAGCAAAGAACTCCAGACACATGCACCACCTTGTGCGTCTGGCTTTACGTGGGTCCTGATGAATCAAACCTGGGTCCTTCTGCTTTGCAGGCAAACACCTTAACTGCTAAGCCATCTCTCCAGCCCTCGGCTTGTTCTCTTAACTCTCCATGGGAAAGCACACGGATGCCATGTGTATGTCTTCTAAGTGTCCCTACCTTAAGTCTCCTAGATTCACGTTCTGTGTGCTCGAGGCCCTAGGCTAACCCTCCCTTGGAAGCCTATTTCTCTGTGCCTCTGCCTCCACTCGAACCTCTCTTCACAAGCCTCAGTTTCCCTTAAGTGATCAACTATTTTCCACAGGCTGTGGCTTTACCCCACTTTTTCTCTAAGACTTCAATTTCAATCATATTTCCGACATGAACGTCTTTAGCCTTCTTTCCCAGATTCCAATTCCCCTTAAATAAACTTCACAATTTGTGATTTCTCCCCAAATAAACTTAATAATTCATAACTTGTCCTTCTTGAGTTCATCTTTATTCTTTATTAAAGATAGGACAGAACCCAAACTTGGGATCATAAATCTGGAGGACCCCTCCTGAGCCCCCCAAATCCCACATCAATGGCAAATATGTATATGAAAAGGGGAAATTTCAATGAACTGGCTAGACTTTTACAAGTACCCAGCAGTTTTATGTTATTAAAAAAATCAGCTAAAATCAAAACTAAAAAAAAAGACCAGCTATAGTTTTTTATTCCTCATACCAATACCAAGACTTATTAGGAACAGTACTGGCTCTGATATAACTTGATAGCTTGACTCTGGTCAGGCATTTGATTGCCTGAGGAGTTGAACTCAATGCCCCAGCTAGTTCTAAGCATTACTCATGTTAACTCAAATGGGAACAGCTTGTAGACATGGCTGCAACTTTCTTTCCTTTTCTTTGCCTTCGGTGCTGAAGATGGAGCCCACGGCTAGGCCAGCACTCCATCACTGATCTACATCCCTAACCCATGGCTCACTTGTTTTACACAGTGTTTGGCCTACAGCAGGTTCTTAATAAACATATGCAAGATAGATATGGTGGCACAACCAGTTGTCCCAGGAAGCAGAGGCTGGAGGATAGATGCAAGTTCAAGGCCAGCTTTTTTTAGAAGTGAGTTCCAGGCCAATTGGGATTACATAGTGAGATCCTACCTCAAAAATAAATATATACATATATAATACATAAGTGCTAAGTAAGTGAATAGGATAATATCAGAAGGAACTGGATGAATGAACAAAAGAACAAACTTAAAAAGGTATATAGCTAGGGACTGAGGGATGGCTCAGTGCTTAAAGGTGCTTGCTTGCAAAGCCTGGCAGCTTAGGCTCAATTCTCCAGTAGCCATGTAAAGCCAGATACACTTTCTCCCTCTCTCCCTCCCTCCCTCCCTCTCTCTCTGTCTCTCTCTCTTTCTCTCACTAGGTAATACAATAAATACATTAAAAATATTTAAAAAGTACAGCCAACGTCTATAGTGTTTTCTAAGCCCGTTTTAGCCTTTGAAGAAAGTTTCCATGTGAAGCAAAAGAAATTATAAGAAAGATTTCTGGCCTATCATTCTTAAAAGAAAAGTTTACCTTTGCAAGGAACAATTTAAACCCACACAAAATCAAGACAGAAAACCCCAGAAGTAATCTGGAAGGTGTGAACTGGAATTTGGGCCACAGGCGGCTTTTATTTGATCATCACAATGGTGGGAGGGTGTTTTGTTGGCTTATTTGATTTTAGTTTAAATCAATATTTAAATATTTGAATTCTCGGAGAAATGGGAGGGTTTGGCAGCTTTAGATTGCCACCTCCATCAGTTTAAGTGAAAGGTTCCTGTTTTGCCAGGCATATAGGTAGGACCCAATTTCCTTCAGTTCCCACTTGTCAGCGAGGGCATCCCTGAACCCTGCTGCACCTGTCCTTGTAAAAAAAAAAAATGTTGCTTATTCCCAATGTTAATAGACAATGCTGCTTACAATAAAAATCAATCCTGGCTGGTGAGCTGTATTTGTACTTGGAGGAACATGAAAAACTCAAATACCTGATGAAAATGCTGATACTGTGGGCTTCCCAGGGCACAGTGGTAACTTACCCAGGGTTTCTTTCCTAGAGCTACCATGACAAATGACCAAAAACTTAGTGGCTTAAAAGAACCAAAATTTATTTTCCTCAAATTTGGATGGCAGAAATTCAGAATCAAGATGATGGCTGGGTTGGCTCCTCTGGAGGCTCTGAGGGAGAGTGCGGTATATCCCTCTGGCTCCGAGGAGCCTATGTCCTGCTGACATGACCGTGATGGTGTCTGCAGTGTTGCTTGTGTCTTAATATTGGGTTGAACCCAAGAAGACCTCTTAGTGAGGTGACACATGGAATCCACTTGTTTACTTTGTACACCCGACCTCTGGCTTAAGGCTGGGTGAACTTTAATTCAATATATAGTATAAGTAACTCAGCCAGTACAATGACTTGCAAGCATATGGACCTGAGGCTCACTCCCCAGAACTCACATTTTTTAAATTAAAAAAAAAGCTGGGAGGGGATGGAGAGATGGCTCAGCGATTAAGGTGCTTGCCCACAAAGCCAAATGACCATAGTTCAATTCTCCAGTATCCACATAAAGCCAGATGCACAACATGGTGCATGCATCTGGAGTCCATTTGCAGCAGCTGGAGGCCCTGGTGCACCCATTCACTCTGCCTTTCTTCTATCTCTTGCTTGCAAATAAATAAATTCATACATAAATAATATATTTTTTGAAAAAACTGAGTATGGGCCAGGGAGGTGGCTTAGTGGTTAAAAGTGCTTGTTGTGCAAGCATAATGAATTGAGTGCAGATTCCCAGAACCTACATAAAGCCAGATGCAAGTAGAGCATGTGTCCCAGAGTACCGGCAACACTGGAAGGCAGAGGCAAGAGAATCCCAAAGCTCACAGGCCAGTTAGCCAGGCATTCTCAGCAGCAAAACAAGGTGGAAGGTGAGAAATGACACCCCAAGGCTGGTCTCACACTGTGGCACAGGTGCACTCATACACACATATATACAGCTGGGTGTACTGGTACACATTTATAATCCCAGAGCTGGGGAAGCAAAGACAGGTGATCCCTGGTGCTAGCTACCGAGCAAAGGAGACTGAGAAGGGGAGGCCAGGGAAAAGAGAAGAGCCATTCAACCCACCAAGTGAAAGAAGTGTCCTCAGTAATTTCAGATACTGGCCTCCAGGTAAGCAAGATGAGGGCTGAGAATTATCCACAGGATTGGCAAAGCAGAAACCATTGGTTAATACATTTTAATTTTGCGGAGCAGAGTGAGGAAAATTTGATTGGAGAAGGTTCAAGAGAACTTAGGAGTTACTGATGCGATCATAGGAAGTTCCATTGCAGAGCAAGCAGAGAAGTGAGCCAGAGGCCAGGGAACCTTATATGGAGTCAAGAATGTGGGTTTTTTAAGATGATAGATATAAAATGTTGGGAGATGTGAAATGGGAAAGAAAGTTAATGATAACAAGAGGGAGGACTGATCAGAGGCACTGTCCCCAGGCAGGTGAGAGGAGGCTTGGGTGGTATTTAGGCTGTCACAAGCTGATGAGCAAGAAGCTTGGAACAAAGACTCCTTTCCATCACAACACCATGTCCATTCTTCCCTGGCTGACTGTGCAGTGTTTTCCAGACTGCTGAACAAGGCAATCACAGGGGACAGGGATGACACTTTGAATTTAGACGTTATTATTACTGTTTTATAAGTTAGTGGCTGTAAACGTCATTTTGTTACTAACAGTTTAATGATGGGACAGAAAAAAAAATCACCTACTCATTCAACAATCAGGTACTACTAGGTGTATAGCTCAGTGGTAAAGCATTTGATTAGTATATATGAAGCCCTGGGTTTGATCCTAGCACAGGAAGAAAGGAAGAAAGAAAAGAAGAGAGAGAGGGAGGAAGGAAGGAAAGCAGGAAATGAGGGGAGGAAGGAGGGAGGGGGAGAGAAAGAAATTGGGTAGGGGGACTGGGGATACAGCTCAGAAGTACAGTTCTTGCCTAGTGTATGTAAGGCCCTGAATTCAATCTCCACACATATTGGCCAGTCATGTCTGTTACAGACACAGCATGAGTAAAATATACCTAAAACATTTCTACCAGTTACATCATGAAGTGATTCAAATGCATTTATTTATGATAAAAATGTGTTTTGAGTTGCTTTGAACTGTCCCCTTATGCTCTATAAAAGCCCTCATGCCCCTAACTCAGACAGGCTTTGTTATCAAGGCTTGTTTCTTCCCCGAGGAAGTATCTGGGGAACCATTCCATTATCTTCATTAGCAGGTTTTACTACAAAAGCCTTTTCAAAGATATTTAAGTAGTCTTAGAGGTTTTTTTTTTTCCTTAGAATTTGGTCACTTTTACGTACATTAATAGGCTATCCCAACTGCCTTTTAAGAACTGCTCTTTCTGTTAGTCTTTTAAATGTTACTTAAAGGTAGTTAAATTCTCTCACAAAAATCAACCTGAGATCATTAAGCTATTTAATTTCTTGTTCTTCAGTTTCTGTCACAAAAGAAGTTCTCCATATGGGAAAAAGTAAGGAGTGTAGAATTGCTAAGACTTCTTTTCACCAACGTAGACACCCGAATTTTCTTCTCTTAAGTACAGAGCCCATTCTAGTGTGTTGAACCTTTTAAAGGGTCGACTGCCTCATTGAGAGCTGTTATTTGTTTCAGTCTTTTCTGTGGCCTTCTTTACAATGGTTGTTTCTCTGATTTCCCTGCAGTATACTTATTTCATGGGAATTGTTCCTTTTAGAGTAGCACAAAGACTTGTCGAATCTCTTCCTCATTCATGTCATAGTGGTAGCTAGATTTTTCCCTTAGCTTAAAATTTTATTTAGCAGAGAGCAGTGGCACACACCTGTAGTCCTAGCCACCATGGGTACTAAGATAGGAAGATTCCTTGAGCACAGAAGTTCAAGGCCAGCCTGGGCAACATAACCAGTCCTGCTTCAGAAAAAAATTTTTTTTTGTTTTAGATTTCCTATAGACTTACATTTCCTAAAACATATTTGGTATGTGTGCACATAGGGGGGAGGAGATATATTTTCTAAGTCCTTTCTTCAACTTACTTCCTACTGGTGCTTCATAGGGTTCAAGCTTGTTCTCAGCACACCCGTTGCCAGCCTGGCTTACTGTTTGCTTTCCCCAGTGTGTAGCATTTCACACTAAGAGTGATACCTGCTTCTTTAGCCTTCTTTCCTCACCTCCAGCTATTTGTGAACTATGAAATGAATTACCCTAAAAGTCTCTCCCTAACGCAGTTACACACAGTACAACACTGTCACAGATGGTTAGTCTGTTCCCTCACAGCCTGCATTGTCATCTACTGATGGTCTCTGACTTAGGATGGTTCAACTTAACAGTTTTATGATTTTACAATGGCATGGAAGCTATATGCACTTCATGGAACTGTACTTCCAATTCTGATCTCTTTAATTGGCTTGATTTTGATCTCTGAAGTAGCAAAGGGCGGTGATCTTCAGTCAGCCACTCAATACAGGGGCCTAAACAACCACAGTGCACTGGCTGCTGTCTGAGGCACGGCATCCATTCCGTAATGTGTACCGAGTGCAATCTTCCAACATTCTCAACTTATGATGGATTTATTGGGGATCTAACCCCACCCTAAACGGAGGAGTACCTGTATTTACCCCCCGACCTTCCTCTGTGGTCATCCTGCGGCCTGGGTTGAGGACTGTGCATGAGTCAAGATATAGAAGAACTGGAAAGAATTATGCATATGTTGACATATATGAAAACGTTCATGTTCATGCTAATTAAATGAATACTTAATTAAAATTAAGTTTAAAATAAATAAAATAGGGGCTGGAGAGATGGTTCAGCGGTTAAGGCGTTTGTCTGCAAATCCTAATGACTCAGGTTTGGTTCCTTAGTACCCACATAAAGCCAGATGCACAAAGGGTACATGTATCTGGAGTTCATTTGCAGTGGCTAGAGGCCCTGCCATGCCCATTCTCTCTGTCGCTCTTCTCTCTATCTCTCTGTCTGTTTGCAAGTAAATAAATAAAAATTAAAAATAGAAATAAAATAACAAGGCTGAGGAGATGGCTCAGTAGCTAAGATAAATATATAATAAAACAAATAAAATAAATAACATAATAAATTTAAGATCAAATTTAAGTGCTTTGCAAACTTCAGCTCCTGGTAATGTTGTCATGCCAATCTTGGGACACTGGCACAAATGTAGTGACTAAGCCTAAAAGAAACAAGGCTTGCTTGCATAAGAGCAGCAGATGAAATTTCTAAAATATTCATGCACACAATTTTGTCTCAAAGTAAATATAAAGATATTAACCCCCCTTTTATAAGACGGTTACTATATGAATATATCTAACATATATTCATATATTATATATTATATTCATATATACTATATATAATATATGAATATATCTAATATGAATGAAGAATTTCAAAGTATATTTTAAATGAAGGGCTTGGCTGCTTTAAAAAGACCTCTTTACAGAAAGTAAGCATGTAGCCATGAAAGCACCGAAATAAGGCGGCTGAAAGGAATTATCCTTCTTGGTTGGATAGCCTTCTGCACCTGCTTATTCTTAAAAAACACACCAAGCGGACACGGGGGAACACCCAGTTCATGTCGGGCCTTCCGTGACTGTCTCCACTTGGGTACTTAGGCAACCGGCTGTCACCTGTGTCCAAACCTCTGAAGGGTTTCTTGGAATCCGGAGCTGCTCTCTAGGCGGATGCAAGCGATGGAGAGAAATTTGGGCTGCTTTGAGTAAATTGAAAGTGTTGACAGCTCTGGACCAAACAAAGGACCGCGTGGGTCTGGTGACTGAAACTGTGGAATGTGACATGGTTTCCTCATTTTCATAAAAGTGGCCAAATCTTTGGGAATTATGTAATGACATTCCTTGGATGGCCAGCGATACACGCTGAGGCCCAAGTCTCAATTCCTACGTTAGTGACACCGTCAGTCCACCGCATTCCCTAGCAGAAGAATGCTGGCCACTCTTGCTAGAGGTAGCACCTTTAAGGCGGGGAAAACGAACGAAACCACTTTTCTTTAGGAATGGGGTCCGCACATCGCTTGTTTGCGGGGAGTTAAGTATTGGTAAAGAGTTGGCAGCCTGCTCAGAGGCCTGGCTGGGGGTACCAGCGGGTGGGCATCTCTTGGAAGGAACCTATTCTATTTCTCTCCACTACTTTGGGGGACATAAACCCAGTGGGCCTCTCTTTCCTGAATGCATCTCAGGGCCACCAACCAACTTCTGAGAGAGTGAAAAGTTGCCTACGCCCCTGGGTTCCTCTAGGCACACCCGGGCCGGAGGGAAGTGCGCCGTGATGACCCTGGAGGAGCCCCGGCGGCTCCCCGCGCGCCTCCCCCGCACCTCCCGCCCCATCCCCGCCGCGCACGGCAGGCAGCCCCGCGGGGGAGCCAGGCGCTCGGGCGGGCGGGGAGGATGCTGCCCGCGGCCCGGGTCGAGGATGCTGCCAAGAGAAGGGCCAGCTCCCGCCCCTCTCCCCCGGCGGCCCCGCGGCAAGTTCAAGGCCGGGCCTCGCCTGGAGAGCGGCTCCGCGGCCCCGATGGCGCGGGGTGGCCGCGGGGCGCGGGGCTCCGGCACGTCTCCGCGTTCGGCGGACGCGTCGCGGACCCCGCGGCCCCGAGAGACCCAGCGGGCCCGGCCCGGCTCCGCCACGGTCACCGCGCCCCCCACCCCCGGGGCGGCCCGTACCGATGCCCTGGATGAAGACGAAGCCGGTCACCACGAGCACCGGGTGCCAGTTAAACTCCAGCTCGCTCCCGTCCCAGCCGAGCCCCTCTCGGTAGTGGAGGACCCAGACGAGGGTGAAGAGCACCGACAGGAAGCCGACGAGCAGCGCCGCCACCAGCAGCCCCAGGAAGCCCCTGTAGCCGTCCATGGCCGTCCGAGCCCCGTGCCCAGCCCGGGCCGCTCGGGAAGTCTGCGGGGCGGCTCGGGGCGCTGCCCCGCCTGCGGGGAGGGGCTTCCCGGCGGCGGGGCCTTGGGGTGCGGCTGCCCGGCTGCGCGGTCACGCGGCCGCCACTGCCACCCCCCCTGCAGTGGCCGCCACCTGGCACCCCAAGGCGCCCAGGCCGGGAGTCACCGCCGAGAGGGCTCCCAGGATCTCTCACGCCGGCCACTTTCGTTTAACCCTTCCCTATTCGTGGAGGACCGCGGAGCAGCCCGTGGTCGTAGGAAGAGAGGGTTCCATGGGGCGCAGGGGTGCGCGCACTTGGCAATGGTGAATGGCCCGGGCCCATTGCCTCCGACGCCAAGAAACAGTCGAGGAAGAAGAACTTGGGTGGTCTTGGCCTGGTCTAGCAAAGAATCCACCTGCGGCAGCCTCGAGTGGTGGCGGTGCACACCTGCAATCCCAGCACTCAGAAGGCTGAGGCAGGAGGATTGTCACAAGTTCGAGGAGGCACATGTGAGAGAGGGGGAGGGGGAGAGGGAGAGGGAGAACAGATGTAAATAAAACACTGAAAAAGAAACAACCTGCAATTTGGCTTTTGAAAGAAGGTAGCCAGGCATCTCCTCAACCTTGGACTTGCCTATGGTGATAGATTTTAAAAGGGCCCGCTGTCCCAAACCAATGTGAACCAAATCACCTTAAAGAAGTGAAGCTGGCTCCCTGCCCTTTTTTTGCTTCTTAATGGGATAAGAACATTGTCAGTAATACATAAAATATTGCCATCTGAGAAAAGGGTTCTGGCCATCAAGACTTGTAGAATAAAATGCCTTAAATGTTCACTTACAGCCCTCCTCAGTACCTCATGTACAAGAACTAGTTTACCACAATATCTTTGTGAAATTTTTAAAAAATGTGTGTGTGATGTACATGTATTCATGTTTGTGCACATATGTGCATGGTATGCTTGCACATGTGTGTGTAGGCCTGAAGTTAGTGTTAATTAATGTTAGTCTCAGGAACATCCACCTCTTTTTGAGACAGGCTCTCTAATTGGTCTGAAGCTCAGTAACTAGGCTAAACTGGCTGGCCAGTGGGCGCCAAGGATCTGCCAGTCTCAGCCTTCCCAGTGCTGGGATTTTAGGGGGAAGCAATTTTTTAAAAAAATATTTATTTGCAAGGAGAGAGAGAGAATGCACCAGAGACACTTGCCACTACAAACAGACCCCAGATGCGTGCACTACTTTGTGCATCTGGCTTTATGTGGGAACAGGAGAATCAAACCTGGGCTGCCAGGCATTCCAAGCAGCTGCCTTTAATGCTAAGCCATCCCCCAGACCTAGCAGGTGTTTTAATATGGGTCCTGGGGATCAAACTCAGGTCCTCCTGCTAGAGCTCTTTACCAACCGAGCTGTCTCACCAGCCCCTCTTTTCATCATCTTAAAGAACTTCAATTGTGCAAGAAAAGTGGTTTGTATGTGTGTAGGGGTAATTTTCTAGTAAGGTTTTAGGCCAAGGAAGTAGGAGTGTCCATCCCTAGCAGTGAAGCTTAGAGGGCTAAGAGTGAGAGACTGGGACTGTATTTTTTTGTTTATCCATTGACAGACAGTGACCTGTGATCTGGCCCACCTAGCCCTCCACCTTAATCCCTTACAATAGTCTGACTGACCTTGAATTTTGGCTGGAAACAGCTTTCAGCTCCTGAGTACTAACTACCCTCTTCCTCTAAATTCCTCCTCCTCCTCCAAGAAACCTCAGACTATGGTATATCACATCCACCTCCCATTCAGTGCTTCTTCATCGCTTATGAAGATGCAATAATCTATTTCTCTGTCTCCATTCTCCAAACTCATGATTTTATCCTTCGACATATAGTAGTTATTCAATAAATATTTGTTGAGATATATGCCCATCAGGGTCCTGAAATAGACAGCATATTCAAAACGGGTAATGTGATAACAAAAGGGACTATTTACACGTGTTCATAGTGTGGGAAACCACAAATGCCTCAAGTCTAGAGGGGAGAGAGCTCCTGGAAGCCAACGAGAAAACTGTCAGGGAGCCATCTGACCAAGGCCTTATATGAAGAAGTGTAGCCAGCTTGCATGGTCTCCTGAAGGGAAGAGGATGGGCAGAGGCTGACTATTCCACCCTTATCCTCCGCTGCCATTCCTGCAGGGGTCCCTCAATGGCTAAACAGGAGGACCTGGTCAGATACCACACGGCTATGATGTAGTTCACGCAGGTGAGCTACCAAGGACAGGTGCAGGAGGGCTGGGGCATGCAGGTGCACTTCCTTTGGTGCATAAGAATTCCCATATTCTCAAGGAAATGAGTTAAAATGTTGTTCACAGTGGTTTGCGTTGTGGCATAAGTGACCATTCTTTCACATTTCCCAATGCTGACTGTGTCGGCTGCCCTCCGCTTGCCCCTCCATCCTCCATCCTGGAGGGCACACTCTCCAGCTTTCCGTGTCCTCTGGCCTCCAGTTAGGTTTGGGAGATGTAAGCTGCTGACAGATGGAAACATCCTCTGGTCTAGTGTTACTGGTTCGCTAATTGTGTCCCCATTGTCCATGTCTTCTGTTAGGGGTTGGATCTGAAATGTCCCCAAAGGCTCATGTGTTGAAGGTTTGGTCTCCAATGCAGCAGTTTGGAGACTGGATCCGGAAGGCTCTGATCTCGTCAGTGGATAAATCCATTGATGGCTTCACAGTTGAGTAGATATTGAGAGATGGTGGTGGAAACTGTAGGTGGTAGAACCTAGTTGGAGCAAGGAGGCCACTAAAAAGGTGTATCTTATCTGTGACCTACCTTCCTTCCTCCCTCCCTCCTTTTCTCCTCTTCCTCTCTCCCTCTCTCCCTCCCTCCTTACCTCCCTTCCTTTCTTCTTTCTTTTATTTTTCCTGACAGGATGCTGTGTAACCCAGGCTGGCTTCCAATTTACAATCATTCTAGTAGACTTTTGGGTCTGTGTCACCATGCTCAGCTCCTGCCCCTCCCTCATGCGCTCTCTCCTTCTCAGCTCATTAAATGCTCCACCGCATCCAAGTGACCATGGACTGAAACCTAAAACCATGAGCCAAAGATGAACATGGTAGCTCAGCCTTTAATTCCAGAATTTGGGAGGCTGAAATTGGATGAATTTGAGGCTACACAGTGAATTCCAGGCAAAACTGGGCTACATAAAGGGCCTCTATAAAAAAAAAAAACAAAAAGATACATAAATAAAAAATGAAATGAAGTCAAAATAAAACTTTACGACTTTAAGTTGATTTCCTTGTTTTTCCACAGTGACACAAAGCTGGCTGGCATTTTGTGAATGGAGGAATGTATCAAGTGAGAGAAAAATCAAAGATGAGATCACACTTTCTTCTCTTCTAGACAAGAAATGTGGTGATCAGAAAGTCATCCCTGGGCTGAGGTTATTACTGAGTGCTAGAGTATCTACCTGACATTCATGAGGCCCAGTTGTGAGGGGAGGAATGGGGGAGGCATTCCAGATGACCAAGGTACAGTGACTCACAGCTGACTCTGATTCATGATGCAAGACAGGCCTGGGAAGTGGTCAGAGGCTCCTTAGTGAAATCAAGGGAGGATACTGTTTTCAAAGAACAAAGTCAGTCCTGTGTTAATGGGAAGATTTTACTTTCATCATGGGAGGCATATCAAATACAGGCAGTCAGGTTATCTCCAGAAATTCATTTACCCTGGGAGAGGCAGCTTTGTGGGTTCTTAAGGCAGATTAATAATACAGAAAAGAAGAAAATAGAGCTGATGCAGCTTGGAATAGTTGTTAATGGAGCAAAGGCTTTAAAAAAGGTATTTGTTCCCTGTTTGACCAGAAGGTCAGAGTCTAAGTCAGGGAACTAGCAAGGGAAGGAAAGCCCTGGAACATTCTTACGCTCAAGCTTCCCTCACATATGCTGTTTTATAAGTATATTGGATTGTTTGGGTGGAACATTATAGCATACAAGGAACTGGGCATTATGCAATTAACAAGGAGCTAAAGACATTTTTTCCTTAAGAGATCTTTTATTGGGAGTTTTCTATTGGCTTTGTAATAACAGGAATAAATGTTCTAATTATAATCTTCCCTGTCATGGGTGATTTTTTAAAGGGCTTCTACAGGCAGTATGTCTCAGAAATGTATTTCCAGAATTTTGACTTACAGGCCTTATTGAAGTATGCGTTGTGCATATGTACAAAAAAGAACTGTATACATCAGAGGGGTTTTCTTAATGGGCCAGATAGATTACTAAATAAATTTTACTTGCAAATAGTTTTGATGGATTGTAATTTTTGTTAACAGGTAAAGTCCTTTTTTAAGGAGAAAATCAACTGGCTTAAGTCCAGATTTTATTTTTGTTCCAAAATAATTTAACGTGGCTCCTGTAATTTATATGTTCTCTACAAGCCTGGATCCTTGAGATCCAAGCAGACCATAAGGAGCAGTTTGGAACAGAGAATGTCAGTTTGCTACCAGCTTGCTGTGCAAGTCACAGGAGCCAAAACTGAGCGAAGGCTACTTCCCTGTGACAGAATGGTTCTGGACTTGTTTAGGGCTCTTAACCTGGTGTACATGGATAAAACAGAGGTGGGAACAAAAGGGCATTTTTGTTGTCATTAACTCCTGAATGAAATCCATTGTTTTCTTTAGTTAAAAGCATAATCAAGGCCTGGAGAGATTGCTCAGTGGTTAAGGCTCTTGCGTGCAAAGCTTAATGATGTGGGTCTGATTCCCCAGAACCCACGTAAAGCCAGTTGCACAGAGTGATACATGCATCTGGAGTT